>CAIGRR010117160.1:0-11511 GCA_903798365.1 Fraxinus sp. 1973-6204 | reverse complement strand
CAAAAATGCACTTATCAGTAAGAATTGCAAAAGAAAGGAAGAAACAACGAAGGATTAGGGTTTGGAGAAAGAGACCAATGTCTTCGAATGTATTTATACCTCATCAAAAGCAACGTCGTTTAGAGGAAAACATACAATATTTGAAAAGGGAGGTTCAAAATGACGTCATATCGGTCGGAAGCTGACATGAATGACGTCATTTTGGAGAAAAAAGGATCAAAACGGGGTTGTTTTTCTAGAATTACAGAGGTCAAAGAGACATCGTATCGGTCATTAGGTGAGCCGAACACTGTGATATAGCGTCGTTTCAACAACAAAAATAAAAATAAATTAATTTGAATCAAAGTAGTATCGTTTTGGTTGAAACCATGAACCATTTTTTTCTCCTTTGGCTCTCATATATTTACAAGGATATGCATTTTCAATTTTTTTAAGGAAATTTCTTGAATCATCAGCTTTTATTATGATTTCCTTTCCTCAGCACTTTTGTTTTCTTTATGCCACTCCCATGTCTCCTTTCTCCTACTTCCTTTTGTAGCTTAGACTGGATTAAATTTTTACTTCCTTTATAAATCAATAATGTTTAATCCCACCTTGTCCATGTCCACAGAAAGTCAATTCTAGTATTTCTGTTATAATTATTCACCATTTTCCCTCATTTTTCTTTCCTTCCCAGTTCATTGCCAAAAAGGCCGCATTTTGTTAATGAATCTTAGTACATGTTCTTTTAAGTTTCCATTTTAGGAAATCATGAAAAATATTGAATCTTCGCAACAACTTAAAGTTTTTGGCTTTCTGGAAAAAGAAGATTCAAATCTGAAATATTTATAATTTTAACTTTCATCCCATTATTCTTGTTTCTCTGGTATATGCATGTGTAGCTCATCTTGATATGGTTTTTGCATCTGCACGTGGGTTGATTTTAATTTATGTTTCTTGTAGGATATCATATAGTTAAGTGAATAGCCGAAAGTGCATAAAATGGAGAACTATGAGATACTCGAGCAGATTGGTGATCGCTCTTCTAAATCTGTGCTACTTGTGACAAATAAACAAGAAAAGAAGAGGGAACCTTTCTATTTTCCATTTTTATTATTTATTTCTTTTACTTCGTATTGTTGCTTCCATTGTTAGATCCTGATAAATGATACCTTAGCTTATGTGCATATTCTACATTACTGACTTGTTATCTCCTTTTCGATGTTAGGTATGTAATGAAGAACATAATCCATCATGTCCTGCCCCTGCCCATGCAACCTGATAATGCACAATTCCATCCTTAAAAAGAACACATCATCGACTCGAACTCCTAGGACATTGCCTATAACCCTCGGCACAATTTAACCATAAACAATCGTGTTTCATAAGTGTAGCTACCTTCACATTCCCACGCGTAATCTTCTGAGGGCTCAGCATATCACGATTCTTCTCGTCTTCTTCAACGGAGATGATGCACAGAGAGTTATATAGCATCACTGTAAGGCAAATTTCATCCCAATTATATAGCTGTGACCGGTGTATAAGCGAAGCATGCATAGATCCTGTACAAACCAAAACAGAGCATGTCTAGCCTAAATTCACGTCAAATATTCCCATTTCTAAGTTTGAATTTTATAGCTATACATTGTAACAGTAGCATAGATTTAGCCTTACCGTGTATATGTCTCCTAAATTAGCTTCTCAATCATTCTGTATATAACATAAAATTTCTATCAATAAAGTGTGTGGGAAGTTCTTCATTGACATTACTGCAATATTTGTTCCTTTTACATGGCATCAGAGCCGACGATCTCTAACACGCCATCGATCCAAGGCAACACCATGTCTTCTTCCTCTGATCAAAATCCAAACTTTAACCTACATACCCAACCTCCTTTCGGAGCAGATAGACCCCTAATTGCTCTCAACTTCACTGCCCAAATCGTGAAGAGTTTCGCACACACTTTACTGATTGAGATTTTATGTTATACATAATGATTGAGAAGATAATTTAGGAGACATATACACGGTAATCAATGCTACTGTTTCAATGTACAACTATAGAATTCAAACTTAGAAATAGGAATATTTGACATGAATTTAGGCTAGACATGCTCTGTTTTGGTTTGAGCAAGATCCACGCATGCTTTACTTATGCGCCCCCGATTAAGATTTGGGGTTCCATCTTAAAAGGTCAATCTTATTAAGAAGAATAGTCAAAATACTTATAAATTGGTCAATGTTTTCATCTTTATAAGATGTGAGATTTTATCCCTTAATACGCCTCCGTAAGATGGTGGTTCGTTTGAGCAGACCGAAATTCGTGTGTTCAATTTTTATTTTTTTGAGTTTTAATCGGATCGAATTGTTCGTTGGAGCTTAATGGGCTCTGATACTAGATAAAGATTTGGGGTTCCATTTGAAAATATCAACCTTATTAAGAGAAGTAGTCCAAACTCTTACAAATTGGTCTATGTTGAAGATCTTGTAATTACATAAAATGATTCCACACTTGTGGCCACCATTATTAAGCAGCTAGGTGACATATTTTCACTCAAAGATATGGGTTATCTACATTTTTTCTTAGGGATTGAAGTAATTCCTATCCGGGCAGGATTATTTCTCTCACAACGTAAATATGTTCGTGAACTTTTAGCCCACACAAGTATGAGTGGTGCAAAAGATGCCTCGACACCTATCGTTACCACTCAATCCCTTCAATTGAATGATGGCACTGTTGCTGTGGACAGCTCAGAGTTCCATAGAATTATTGGCAGCTTTCAATACCTTTCATTGACACGTCCAAATGTCTCATTTACAGTCAACAAACTCTCTCAATATGCACAAGCCGACTACAAATCACTTGACAGCAAACAAAAGGCTCAACAAACCATTTTCTATGGTATTCAGATCAACAAAGCTAGAACTCCGGTATTAAGAACATACTCCGATGCCGATTGGGCTGGAAATATGGATGACCGCACGTCAACCTCTGCATATATCAGTTGCACGATCCTCAATAGAGGCTGAATATCGGGCACTAGCAAATGCAGCTTCTGAGATAATGTGGTTGTCCACTCTTTTCAAATAACTATCATTTAAAGTCAAAGCATCTCCCCAGCTGTTATTTGACAATCTCGGAGCCACACATCTTAGTTTTGACTCAGTCAATCATTCGCGTATGAAACACATTCAAATCAATCATCACTTTGTGCGTGACTTAGTGCAAAAAGGAAGCATCCAAGTCAGACATGTACATACTCAAGACCACAATGCACGGAATTACTACACAACAAGATTGGTCTTGCCGATGGAAGCTCAATCTTGCGGAGGTGTATAAGGGAAGCATATGTGGATCTTGCTCAAACCAAAACAGAGCATGTCTAGCCTAAATTTATGTCAAATATTCCTGTTTCTAAGTTTGAATTCTATAGTACATTGTAACAGTAGCATAGATTTAGCCTTACCGTGTATATGTCTCCTAAATTAGCTTCTCAATCATTCTGTATATAACATAAAATTTCTATCATTAAAGTGTGTGGCAAATTCTTCATTGACATTACCACCGTAATATTTGTTCCTTTTACACAGTGGACATCAGATCAATTACGCAAACCAGCTTGGAGGAGCGCTGACTTTACCGACGAGTGCCTCTAGGAAGATTAACAAAATTTGACTGCTGATTTTGTGTGTTGTTGATAGGAATGGTGGCGCAAAAATCAGGGAGGAGAGAGAAGTCTCCGACAATAGAATTCTTGATGAAACACAGCAGTCAATTTTGTCCTCCCTGACTTCTTCAGCATTGTACCTGTCAACTTGAAAATATCTAGTGAACTTAAGTTATTGATGTGATCTTTTTAAAGATGGAATTGTGCAACATCGGGTTGCATGAACGGGGAGGCCATGATTGATTTTGTTCCCATGCCTAGAGCTCTGGTGATGACAACATGAGTAAATTTCAAGTTTCGGGTTCCCATTTATAGGAAATCTTGGTAAAATACACTCGTGACCCATGGAAACATTTTATTTTTTGTGGAGGGAATGTGGAATATATGCTAGCTGCCCTTTAGCCTTCGCAAATTTGTATGGGAGTGTGCACCATGTGCACTGTTTGAGTGAGGGCATCCATTTTCTTCATCAATACCTCTATTTAGGCTCTTAGAGCTGATACTACGTCGATGTTGTGAAGCCCTTTTCTTTTCTTTGCCATTTTAGTTTCGGAAGACTGCATACCTTGATTCTCCGCTATTGTTTCAAATAAATAAAATGCTTCAATTGCTTTTAGACTGATCCACTTGCTGATACATCCAATATGTTGCGGATTCAGGCAATAGACCTCAATAGAAAAAAAGTAGCTTTAGCCTGCTTGTTAAAGTTGTGGTGGGGGAATTTTCACAGTAGATCTTTGAATCTGCCCATACATCTTGATAACTCTCGAGTTCATATTGCTTGAATGTGAATATATCATTTTTGATGTGGTTGACTCAAGAGGGTAGAAAGAATTTCATCATGAATTTATGCATCATGTTATTCCAAGATGTGATGCTCCCGACAGGTAGTGAATGCAATCAATCTCGTGCTCTATCCTTTAATGTGTGAGGAAATAGACACATTTGAAAGGCATCCACTAACATTCCTTCATGGCTAATGACTTTACACAGTTCCAAGAATCCATGTACATGATCATGTGGATTCTCGTTTGATTTTCTATAGAACTAAGAGTTTTATCCTAGCATGTTTATAATAGAATTACAAGAAGAGTTATCGAAATTCATCACCCAGAATGTATAAATATAAGAGAAAGATAGAACTCTATTTCCTGATTCCAATCTACAATCCCAAGCCTTGAGCCTTCACAATCTTGATGTTAATTGCCTTCAATGAGTTACTAGACTTAGTCTCCTCCTCCGTGTATGCTGAATGTCGAATTCTGAGGCTCTAACTAGGTTAAATCGCAGCCAAAATCACTTTCCAAGATTGCACGAAATTAGACAAGAAATACATATTTTCACCCAAGGTGGGATTATTAGCGAGACTCTACATGTTTGAATGTACATATCCAAGCGTGCCTTTAGTTTTATGAACACTAATGAAGAAAGAAGTTCTATAATATTTACCAAGCACACAATGATCACAGAAAGATAAATCGACACACATTCATTACCAAAATTACGTTTTTCATTAAGTATAAGCCCCTTAATGTCCACATGTACTAGTCTATTGTGCCATTTATGTGTAGATACAAATATTCATTTTTATGAGTTAATAAAAAATGACATCTCACAATTTTGATTTGGGAATTTTTAATGGAAAATGTGATTTTTCAGGCAACAAAAAATTTGTCAATAAATGAGAGATATTTTGGTTCAACAAAAAGTTTCAAAAGCCATTGATGACAATTTTTTTGGTGATTTTTCAAAAGAACAAAAGGAGAAGGCCGATGAACTTGTGTACACTTCAATCATTTTACACTTGTCTAGCGTTGTTTTGAGAAATGTGGGTAAACTGAAAATCATTAAGAGTTAATCTAAAATGCACAGAATCACAAATAGGCAAGTAGTTCCTAATTTCTAGCACAAGAAATTATTACACCCACTCAGTAACCCCAATCATATTATCACCCCATACGATGATAAAAAAAAAAAAAAAAACAAGCCAATTTACTGGAGCGTACCACATTTGAAGGTCCATAAAATTGAGGGATGTGAATCTGCTTTTTTAGAGCCGCTACTATCCCCTCTAAAGATTTTGCAACTATACCAACATCCAAAAATTTTTGTATAACCTGAAACACAATATTAACGATGTCAGTATGTTCGGGATAACAATACAAGCAAACTATCTGAAGAATGCTTCTATAAAATCGTCACCGCCAAAGATATACGCGCCATCACCGCCACCTCCACACGCAGCCTAGGGAGATGTGCATCTACCTGCTTTGTATGGATATGGGTTTCATTTGGTTGATTTTTGGCCAAAAAAAGTTGCCCACCACGCTCTGATACCAGATGTTATGCAGANAGATATACGCGCCATCACCGCCACCTCCACACGCAGCCTAGGGAGATGTGCATCTACCTGCTTTGTATGGATATGGGTTTCATTTGGTTGATTTTTGGCCAAAAAAAGTTGCCCACCACGCTCTGATACCAGATGTTATGCAGAATGAAGGATCACCAAGGCGATTTTCGCGCTCAGTTCAACGAATCAACCAACACCTCAATGAAGAAACCGAAGCAAAAGCCCACCACTACTCCATACTTATGATTGCTTATTATCACCCACAAAGGATGCACAAAGGTAGGTGTATTCATGGTATGTGATGTAAGACAATTGGCTTTGGAGTTTGAAAAAGAGATGGATAGAAAACTGGCTAAAAGAGCTTTTGCTCTGAAGAATCGGGCATAACTTTTAGCTCGGTGTTAGATTTTCTAGTATAATATGTTTTCAAAAAGGTCTTTCAGTGCTCCATACCGTCCTATTGACGTCATTTCCAGACTCAAATTCGTTGTTTAAGGCATGCTGGTGGGCAGTTGAAGTTTTATCCTTTTGTTGGTTCTTGCGTTTTTAGTTGTTTTGATTTAGTGGATGTCAATTTTGATATTTTTGCTTAAATTAGGGTTTCTAGAGACTATTTAAAGGTTCTTTGTTATCAGAATAAAGATCAGTCATTTTGGTTTGCTATTATTTTCTGGTGGATTCCAATTTTTACGTGCTTAGGGCTTACGCTAGTAAACTCTTTGCTAAGTGATAGAATCCCACATCAAATAAAGATAAAAATATAGACCAATTTATAAGAGTTTGAGTTACTCCTCTTAATAAGGTTGACCTTTTAAGATGGAACATCAAATCTCAACATAGTATCAGAGCTCGTTAAGCTCCAATGAGCAATTCGATCCGATTAAGACTCAAAAAATTGAGCACACGGATTTCAAAATTGGTCCGTTCAAAACAAACCACCATCTTACGGGGGCATGTTAAGAGATAGAATCCCACATCGAATAAAGATGAAAACATAGATCAATGTATAAGAGTTTGGGCTATTCCTCTTAATAAGGTTGACCTTTTAAGATGGAACCTCAAATCTCAACACCCTTGAACTTCCGTTTTGCGTCAATATGAGATCAGCCACAAAGATAGGGAGAAGGAGAAAACAGTGGACGCAATCACAGATAAAGAGCAATCGTGTATGGCAGAGAAGTAAATACATGCATAACAGCCAAGACAACCAACGAATATATAATATTATGGTACAGTAATGGGCCAAGCCCAATATGGCGGATAAGTGGACTAACATTCATCAGCCATCCAGATAAGTGGGAACGGACCATGAGCAACACTGATTAAATTAGTCTACTTTCAATGGCTCAAATAGTTTTAGGGTTGGGTCATTTCATTGAAGTGTCGATTTTCGTTTATTCATTTGGTCTATGCCGACTGAGAAAATATACCAAGTTACATCATAATTCGGGAAGTCGTTTGACAATTTGCACAACAGGCATAATTTTTCAAAGTCTAGACTTGTAAACTTCAGTAAAACCTTCCTTTCATCTGGTAGATAGAACAGACGTGGCCACCTCGTATTTTGTGTGAAGAAATGATAAAATGTGGCAAAGGATACAGTCACGTAAATCACTTCGTCTATCAACACAATCATCGTTTGGGGTTTTGCGAGCCCCTTTGGGTGCACTGGACATCCTTGAAACCTACGCTGAAAGAGAAGGTCATGGCAATAATTTTATCAATTTCATACTTGTATTTCACTAATTTGTTTGAAAGGATTAATATTGGCGGTTCGAAAACAGTTGCTATAAGAACATATAAGAATCAAGACTCACAGTAAAAAGAATTGGGCAGCGGCAGCCGATCGTTTTGCATATTAGAAAAAAAAAAAAAGAGGGAGAGAGAAAAACATCCTTGCTAGTTGGAGAAAGTTCTAGTGGTCACACTTGATCCATCTTTGGCAAATAGTAAAGCCCTTGCAAGAAAGTTGGAAAATAAGGGCAAGGGTTTTTAGGAAAATCAAATGTGTGGTACCAAAAATTTAAATTTGTATTGAACCTCTCCATAATATACAATTTGTGTAACCAAACATCTATACAATAATAAAATTTGGGTGCAGCTATTTTCATCCATCATTCTTATATAAATACCACTCTATTTAAAAAAAAAAAAAAAAAATTGTATTAAATTTTTAAATTTATGTGAATTTACTTAAATAAACAAGAATCAAACTAAATAAAATCCTTTTATCTATTCCATTCTTTGCCACCCGCTCTCTCTCTCTCTCTCGACAGTTCTACCTATTTTTTACTGTTCTGTATGATTTCCATTTTCAATGGTTTGTTCAATTTCAATTCAACCTTTTACTTACTCCCAAACTACATTCACCTTCCTGAAAATTTTTTTCCAGTTCTTCAAAATAACATAAATGATAAATTTGGGAATAGAAAGAGGAAAATTATCAAAAGATGCAAAGCAATGGCTCAGCAGACTGTGCAAGGACCTTTGGCAGTTTCTAACCTAAAGAAATAATGTCTCTAAGTTTATTATTTTCATTTGTTTTTGTTGCGAGTTTCCGTAATTTTTGTGGAAAAATACAAATTTACTCCAGTTTTTCTAGATATTTTTTCAGTAATTTTCTTAATCAATACAGTAGAACTAACCTACTTGTACATTGATTTTTGTAACAGAAGCATGCATCCATTGATCTCAATTTCAAAAATTCAAAGCAATGGAGATTGAATACAGTATCTATTATCCTATGCTTTCTGTTCATTATTCAATTTTCAAATATTAATGTTTTTTTTCTTTTTTTTTTTATGTAACTTGCCTACAAGTTTTGATCTTTCGCATAATTGTGTCAGAAAATACATTGAGGTAATCTTTTCTGCATAATTCTTTTGTTCTTTGTAAATGATTTATTTTTTGTCAAACGTTGAACTAAATAAGATAATAACAAATATTTCACCTTTTTTCCTTTAATCATGTTCATAGTATGTAACAAACATACTGTTAAGAATGCGGTAAATTAAAACATCTCAATTATATTAGCTAGTAGTGATTCCTTGAGAAGATTCTTTGAGGGTTGTAGTAGATGCTTGAGGAGTTGTGGTTGTCTAGCTTATTTGGGGACATTGACCGAACTTTCCATGCCTTTGAATAATTTTTTTTTTTTTTAAATTTGGTTTTGGTAATATTTTGGCTTTTGAACTTTTCATTGATCTCAAAATCCAAATTTTTTTTAGTACCGAGGTGTTTCATGTTAATTCCACTTCGTGAAGAAACTAAAGTCTCTTGCTAGAGTAGAAATCTAATTTTCTTCAATAGTATACCTTTCTACTGCGGTAGAATTAGCCTTGATCCAGAAGAAGCCAAAGCCCAGTATCCTGTACCAGAAATTGTATCTATGAGTTCGGCTGAACATTTTTGGAAGATTAGATTTAAAATATTCATGATTGAGGAATGCTATGTTCACATGATGAAGTACCTTTTATAGAACAAGAAAGTCTAGGAAATGCTGAAATTTTCTTATTAGATAATCAATGTAATGCATAATTGCAAAAAACTCGCTAGTAAATTTTAGGGATTCCAAGCTGCTTGGAGATGCGCCAGGTTGTGTTCAAACGTCGGAAACAGGAAATTAGCAAGCATATGCATTTCTGATATTTATGCCAATCAAGAACGAATTAAAAGAGAAGAGTTACGCTTGCATACAACGTTATTTGTTTTAGGCCATGGGTGGTTTGATGTATGCTCTTATTTTAACATATTAATACATAAATGCATGGTCGATTAATCGTGTTCGAGGTTTTCTTCTTCTCGTGCTCTACTTAATGGGGTTTGATCTTATTGATCTCAGAACGTGATGTGCTTAGTTTAATAAAAATCATTAAAGCTTCTTGACGAGGATTTTCCATGCTATTAAAATTGGCATTAATGTCTGCGACATTTTGCATAAAACAAGCAGTGTCTGTTGTTTTTTACATTAAATGAAGCCTTCCGTCCAGCTCCTTTCCCATTGTAAGCAGGCCCAACCCTGGCCAAAACCACCTAGGCGATGGCCTAGGGCCTTAAAATTTGAGGGGCATCAAAGTGTGGATTGTTCTGTGGTTCGTGTGGAGTTAGAGGCAGAGAAGAGGCAGGACAGGGTGAATAGTAGTATTGGGTTTTCGTGGGATGCAGAGGTGTGACAGACATGAACTGAAGGAGCTTGAGAGGTACAAGGCGGCATTAGAGGATGAAATATCGTGTTTACTAACTAATTTTGACCTTACGTGCTGAATTACACTAATTAAAGCAACAAGTCACTTTTAATTAGTTTCTAGATGATTAAGCATACAATCTAATTCCCTAAGTTGAATTACCGCGATTGCAATATTTGGACAGCAATAAATAACACAATGTTTGATGATGGAGAAACCCAATTGGGTAAAAACTTCGGGACCAAACCAGTTACCTCCACTATAGATAATATGAATTACAGTCCGTTTCCAGCCTAATAAATTTCATTAGTTCCCGTTGTTGTAATTCCTGTAATCTCCAAGATCTATTGCTACCGTAAACACCATCTCGCCAACCTGCTAGATCTCCTGATCTACCTTCTGTCGCTTCCAAGATTCGTTGTCTCAGTCTCACAATCTTCTGCACACATCTATTCCAAGTGGATGCCCAAGAGTTACCTATTCATGTTCTTCTTCCTACGCTTGTAGTCCAACTTCTCTCAACCTCCAGAAGCTTCTAAAATCAAACTAAGAAAGCACATTCCTAAAGATGTTTAGGAAGTAGGTGTTTTGGATTCTTCAATTTGATGTTTTCCCAAAAATTGGTTGCTAGATCTGAAGAATGAATAATTTCACAAATGAATTGTGTTCTTGGATCTCTCAAAAGATGATATGAGTAACGGCACAAATAAGACAACCACCAATTTTCGTCGAATGGCTTGGATATTTATATGAGAGGGTAATTAAGTTGAATGGGCCGGAAAAATCTATTTAAAAATGCAAATTATGGTTTTTCGGATTGACCTATCGCTCGAGCAAAGAGCTAGCGACAGGCGAGAGATGTTCTCTCGTTCGAGCGATAGGCGAGCGACGACGATTCTGTTTTTGTCGCTCGAGCACTGTCCAGGCAATAAGCTAGCGAAAATGCAGCTCCGTGTAATTCTCCTATTTTTATGCTCGAACCTTAGACGTCATAACTCAACTTATACAAATTGCACCATAGGTCCTTGACTTTTATAACATGTTACAAATTAGTCCTTTGTTCACAGAATCGCCAACACTAAAAACCTAACAGAGGAATTGATGAAGAATTTGAACAAGAAAGATGAGTAGCAGATTATGTTACGATGATAATTGATACAGACTTCTTCTTCTTTGACACCCGCCGCCTCCGGAATTACATGAATGATCTCATGGTCAGGTTCTATATCATGTGACGAGCCGTTCCACTTCTCTTTCCTTAGGGTCACAAGTCCATAGCACCATTAAATCAACTCCCTTCTATCAGCAATGTGGGATTCTTCTATAT
>CAIGRR010117115.1:0-19021 GCA_903798365.1 Fraxinus sp. 1973-6204 | reverse complement strand
ATTGACTTTGCACCATTTTGAAAAATTCAAAATGGTGCAAAGTAAATAAGTGAATAGTATTACTTAAAATGATGCATTTTGCTGCAAAGGGGTATGCATTGGACATCGTCTGAACAGCCTTCAAAGATTGATGAATTCCTGGAATTCCAAAGACTCATGGAATCACAATCTATGTCTCCAAATCCGCATGTGGGATGTGGCAGTGTTCTCCAGGCAACGAGAAAGAGTTATCCAGCGCTAGGTTGTTTGAATTACAGTACCAACCCGTGAGAAAATGCTGATTTTCCCAAACCTTCTGCGCCTCCTGGCATCTAAAGACTGCATGGAAAGGGCATTCGCACCAGAAACCACATCTGCAGCAGCTCATCTCTATCGGGATATGCGGGGAACTTAGGGTGAATTTTGTGCGCAGAATCTCCAAAAAGATTATCCAAACAAAGATCTTGATCTTGTTTTGTATATTCAGATTCCATAAGGCTTTCCACCACCCCAAAAGGGGATTTGAGCGTCCTAGTGCGCTGTTCTTTCTGAGAGACAGAGAGAGCCAGTTGGTACCCTGACTTCACAGCATAAGCTCCTGTCCTTCCAAAATACCATAAAGAATGGTCCCAAACTCCTGGATGACCGTGAGGCAGCGGAATGGCTTCAACGTCCAGTGACCAAAACATTTCAGAGATATAAGAGGAACATTCCAGCTTCCATCCTGAAGCAAGAGATCTGCCATAGTCAGAAAAGCCAGTCACCGTGGGAAGGACTGATTTGGAGAAGAGTAGGGGTGAGGATCCATGGTGAGGTGAAAACTGAAACGCTTCTCCCATCCCCGAACCTCCACCGAAGGGCCGTGCTTATAAGTTTGCGGCCCCACAAGGTGCTTATACGAACGGCCCTCCTTGCATTCAGCACGCACGAATGGGTAATTAGAAAAGTGTTTCGCTAGAATGATCTGGGTCGGTAATGAGTCGGGAGATGTGAGAATTTTCCAAACCTGTTTTGCAACAAGGGCTTGGTTGAAATGCACAAGACGTTGAAAACCAAAGCCACCCCGAGCATTTGGTTCACACATAGCATCCCACAACTTCCAATGTAGTCTGTCCTTTCCATCCTTATTCCCCCACCAGAAAGTGGCAGACAACCAATGGAGCTCATCACAAAGATTTTGGGGGAGTTTGAACACCCTCATGGCATAAGTCGGTGGCCTTAGCAACGGCTTTAATAAGAACTTCCTTGCCCCCTGTCGAGAAAAAAATTATTTTCCACATCTGAAGCCTATTCCAGACTCTTTGCTTAACTCCCATAAAAACACTTTTCTTGCTCCGCCTATTTATAGATGACAGTCCAAGATAATTACTGTGAGCTTGTATGTGCTCCAGTCCGAGTAACCCCAAGAAAGATCTTTAAGAGTCCTCAGAAGTGTTCCAGATAAATGTCATGGCAGATTTAGTCATATTAACTTTTTGGCCCGAGGCTGATTCTTAAGTCTCAAGAATATCTTTAACAGCCTGACAGTCTGGATGGATCTCGACAAAAAACAAATGCTATCTTCAGCAAAGAAGAGGTGGTTAAACTTTAGGTCCATGCCGGGAGCAACTCAGAACTCGAACAGTCTGATAAGATTCCGCCCGCTGGAAAAGTCTAGAGAGCTCCTCCGTGCAAAGAAGGAAGAGGTATGGAAAAAGGGGGCAGCCTTGTCTAAGCCTCTGCCAGGGTCTAATGCATCCCCGTGGAGTACCATTGATGATGACCGAGAAAGTGACAGTAGAAATACACTCACGAACTAGATGTATCATCGCATCCAAAATGAAGCCCCATTCAACGCTGTCATATGCCTTACTCATATCCAGCTTCATAGACAGGTAAGCCACATTCCCGAATGTGCCTTTTCATAGATGCAGCGTATAATTCTACGCTGCGTCTGGCAGTATGGAATTAGATTCTTTGAATAAAAGTCAGTGAAAACTAATCAATTAATTTTAAAAATACCTCTTTCTTGTCAGCGCAGGACGAATTTCTTGTTTACATTGTAATTAGTGAAGTTTATTATTGCGTCCCTCTCTAAACATATATTTTTATAAATATATACTCATGGTTAGATTCCTTATTAGCGTTGACTTTATTTTCCCTATTTCGGGAAATGAGTATAGGAGTTTTGGTTTCTGGTTTATTATTGTCACTTTGTTGCTGTGAGTGGGTTTATTTGGTTAGAGGTTATCAATGGAAGGTAATTAATTGTCTGCTTTTTTGAAATTTTTAAAAAGTTTTAATAAAGTTTTACTGTTAATCTGTCATGTATTATCAAAATCAGCATGATATTGTAAAATGAACGGGTGCATTTTTTTTTTAAAGTTGATGCTGTCTCCTTTGGTTGCTTTGTGTATATCTGATTTTGCTGTCTCAGAATGTGGCAATTTGTTTTTCTGAATTTCAGTTCCGTAATTCTTCCAAGATTTACTTAGTAGATGTTGTAATGCAGGAAGCAGTAATACAGGGGGAAATGAATCTGTGGAGGAACTTCATACTTCAACATTTACTTGGCGGATTGAGAATTTCTCTAGGCTAAATGTGAAGAAGATATATTCGGAAACATTTGTCATCGGAGGATACAAATGGCACGTTTGAACTTTTCCTACTATACTGAACACTTCATTGCTGCTATTTCGAGTCTCGTATTAACTGACTTTTGTTTTCTCTTCATAGGCGGATTCTTGTTTACCCAAAGGGTAACAACAATGACTGTTTGTCTGTGTATCTGGATGTTCCAGATTCAGCTGGTTTAGAGTATGGGTGGAGTAGATATGCTCAGTTCGGTCTTTCTGTAATTAGTCAAATTCACACTAGGTACACGATCAGAAAAGGTTAGTACTACCATTCAAACTGGACTTTAACATCATATCAGGATACACAAGAGAACTCAAATAGGTATCATATGTTAATTTCATAAATTTCATGGAAATGTATTCCTTCCACGATGCAGGTACTGAACATAATTTCAATGCCCGAGAAAGTGATTGGGGTTTTACAAGTTTTATGCCATTAACTGAACTGCACGATCCAAGCAGACGCTTTCTTGTCAATGATACATGTATAATTGAAGCCAATGTTTCTGTATGTGTGACTGTGAGTCGTCCGTTGTATGACTCAAAAAAGGAAACCGGTTTTGTAGGATTCAATAATCAAGGAGCAACTTGCTATCTTAACTCTCTCCTTCAAACTTTATATCATCTTCCCTACTTCAGGAAGGTTGCTTTTTTCTTTTTTTTTTAACGTGTCTTTGCTCCCTCTGTCAGTCTGGTGTAAGCAGTTTACAGAGACGTTTTATATGGATTAAAATATTATATTTGGGTTTTAGGCTGTATGTCACTCTCCCACCACTGAGAATAATATGCCATCTGGGACTGGGAGCATCACTCTGGCCCTGCAGAATATATTTAGTGAGCTCCAGTCCAGTGACAACACTGTCACGACAAAGGAGTTTATGGAAGCGTTTGGATGGATTACATATAACTCTTTTCCACAACATGATGTCAAAGAATTTTTTAGGACTTTATTTGAGAAACTGGAAGAGAAAATGAAGGTAAGGCAATGTGCATCAATTATTCTGACTTCTATTTCACTCCTACAGGATTGTGGACATTATTTCTCATTTTCTATTGCTATCGTATTCTTTAGAAATTATTTGAGGGGCACCATATGGACTTCATTGAATGCATCAATGTGAACTATAAATCTACCAGGAGGGGACTATTTTATGGTATTGTAGAAATTAGACTTGATCTTAATATTGTCAACTACTGCCATTATTATTATGCAAAACATTGAACTGCTCACTGACATTTTGTGACAGATCTTCAGCTTGATGTCAAGGGTTGTCGTGATGTTTATTCCTCCTTAGATAAGTATGTTGAAGAGGAACGGCTTAAGGGTGATAATAAATATCATGCTGGATCATATGGCTTGCAGGTTTGTAGGAGCTTCTTTTTGCAAGGTGTATCGCTACTCTTATTTCTTTGACTAAAAATGATGCTGACATATATTACCTGTCCTTGGAAGGATACGGGGGTATCTAGTGCATTAGACCTGAGTTGAGCATTTTGAAAGTTACTGTTCACATATTTTTAGACATTTAACCTTATTGATAAAAAACTACGTTGATTGTTTTAGGATGCTAAGAAGGGTCTATTGTTCATTGACTTCCCCCCAGTTCTTCAGATTCACCTGAAGCGATTTGAATACGATTTTATACGGGACACTATGGTCAAGGTCAGTTTGCAAGGCTTCCTCGTTTTTTTTCTTTCCCTTCTCTATTCATTTTCATCTGAATGGTGCTTCATTTTACCTTTCTTTCCTACTTTGCATGAAGAGGGATTACCGAGAGCATCTTTCATAAACAAGTTGAACACATGGCAGGCTGGCTGAGTGAAAAACAATGAAACAAAAAGAACAATGCATGAAGCATGCCCGATAAATTCACGTCACTAGTAAATTGAGAAACCAAAATGATTTGTGGACAATTAGATGATCCAAGTGAAATATATTTTTCAGAACTTGATATTCGAGCGAACTTTCTCTTTTTCTGATATATTTCTGACATATGGGAATTTCTGCATTCTATTTTCAACATCATTATGAATAACATCAAGAAATAGAAGAAAAAGAATCAAGACTCTTAATACCTTCTTGTAGATTTCTAATAGTGGGTGTCATTAAAATGTTACTTTCTTTTGTATCATTCTTATAAGTTTGGTAAAGCAAGATCACCACAAATGACCACATTCTCAACGACAATAACAACTAAGCCTTATTCCTATTACATTTGGGTTTGGGTATATAATCCTTGTGTTTTGGCATGTTATATCCCGCGTAGGGAAGGTACTTTTGTTCATTAGGAATGTCTAATAAATTCTCCATTGTGCTGTTTCTTTGCTCTATCATTCTGAATCTCTGATGCTGTGTCCTGGTCTCTTTTGACCTCATATTCTTTCATCGACTTTTGTAGCCCCCAAAATCTGACATCATATAGTAGCTTCCAAGTGCAAAGATTTTAAATGAATTAGTCGCTAAGCTGTGATTATATTGTTGATACTCTTCCAAATGATGCTATTCACTTGTTAAAAAAGAAGTCTCACATGCTCGTTAAAGCAGTTAAACGACTATTTTGAGTTTCCCCTGGAACTTGATCTGGATATAGAGGGTGGCAAATACCTTTTGCCACAGGCTGAAAGAGGTGATAGAAACCTTTACACTCTTCACAGGTAATAAATTCTGCTGTTCTTATGATCACGAGTTTCTATTTCTTTAATGTCTAGCTCTATTAGTTCTAAATCTGATTTTCAAATATCGAAAGTATATAAAATAACTGCCTCCGTCACTAACTCTGCACTTTGGTTTTGTACTTCTAATAACCTATGTAGAAATAATATAAGTTGTAATCTGTGGTGTTGAAACAATATTTCTATGGTGATCCAAATTTAAACTGCTAGAGAATAACAAAATTATGTATTTAAATTTTATCTTCAACATATCCCACGACGTGCAGGCTGTTTTTTTTTTTTTCCTCTCTCTCAATGGCCCGACGCTTTACTTGAATTACCTCATCTAAAAGCATTATTCCAAGTGTACAGAATTTTTGTTTACAGAAAGTTTACATCCCCTCACATGTGTCGGGACCACCAAAATTAAAAAAAGAAAAAAAAACCTACCCCCACCTTGTGTTTGTGAGTGTCTGTAAACCAACCCACCCCCCACCCCTTCTGTAAGCGTAGCATCTCTCCTTTCAACAGTCAGTACTACAACATTTTGTCCAAACTTTGTGTCTACGGGGCTATGGCTACTCGAATCTACAATCTATTTTTTTTAATAAAGCTGCAGAAATTTAAAAATTTTACTAGGGGGAGGTCGGGTTGCAACTTTGCATGTTCGTGCCTGTTGCGTAAATCTTCGAGAAAACTCAGAAATCAACCAAATGAACCAAGGCTCAATCCACAAATTTAAACACTTGGTTGCCACTATGGTTTCCACCCATGTATGGAGATGAAGATGGTGATTGTGCAGCCACTATGGTGAAAGAAAAAGTAGAAGAAAACAATGGTGGAATTTCTCAAAGAAACCTCCAAGCCGACTGCCTCCTCTTTCTCATTTTCTCTCCACTCTTGCACACACCCAAATTCAAACTCAAGGGGAAAACGGCTAAGGCAACTAGGCAAGTGTATATAACCCTCAGAGGTCACTCCAATTATGGGCCAAGTTACTCTCTAAATGGGCCAATAATAATCCAAAGCCACCAATCAATAACCCAACTCAATAACCACTACTTGGGCTAAACTCATGGGCCATCCTAAAGTGATCAAAGTTGTTTCTAGGTCGAACCATCACTTTGGTATCGATAAAATTCCCGACATCGATTTATCATTATCGTCCGATTTTATTGGGTATGAAAAACCCAACAGTACCTACATAACATGGAGGAATCATTTATACTGAATGGCCTTATATACTTCTTTGTTGGAAGTGTAGGATTGTTTTTTAATAAGTAGGAGCTTGGGGGAACCACGTCTTCTGACAGAATGATCAGTGGCAGACGTAGGATTTTCATGCCGGGGAAGGGGGGGAATACATATATATTATGTAAGTATATTAAAAATTTCTAGAAGCAACTAAGAATAGATGTTAACCGTTCACAATCTCTGTATTTGCATATAGCACGTTCAAAAATGTTGTGGGGCCAATTGCCCTCCCCGCTTCCATGTGGCTTGGCCTTTGAGAATCAAACTTAACAGAAATTTCTTCTATGTATATTCCATACAAATTTAAATTTGATGTCTTCAGTTGCACACTTTAATGTTCCAATTGAAGTGGAATTCACGTCTTCATCTTTACACTTGAGCTACTTTCTGTTTGATGTTAAAGTCTTTCACAATTTGTTTACTCATTTCATTTTACTTGACATATTATGTGGTTGATTACAGTGTTTTGGTCCATAGTGGTGGCGTGCATGGTGGACACTATAGTGCTTTTATAAGGCCAAATCTTTCTCATCAATGGTAAACATTTATTTCCTTAAAGTTCCCATTTACTTCGCAATCATGTTTTCTTGTGTCAGCATAATACATTCTACACTATCCATATAGAGTTCTGGAGATTATTTTTGAGAAGACATTTTATTAGATATGAAGTACTTGACATCATCTAGCAGCATTCACTGGATCTATATAAAGATGAGGCTACTAATCCTAATATAAGAGGAAAGGGGAAAATCATTATATTCCCATCGCAGAACATCTAATGTATCAGTCCCCAAAATATGCATGACTCCCAGTTTTACTCCATTGTTGGGTCAGGGCTCCACATGGATGTTTTCTCTGTTATCAGTTAAATTGTGCCACTGAGTACAGCTCCCCAGTTTTATGAATTTGGAATTGAAGAAGAATTATATGCTTCATTTATATTTTATCTTGTTGTACATTTTGTAAATTGTGAGAATATGCATAATAGTTCTTTCTGTATTAACCATATTGCATGATTTGTTCTGCAATAGCATTTCACATATCGGGTGACCTTGTCTGTGTCAGATTTATATGTAC
The DNA here is from genome assembly GCA_903798365.1 of Fraxinus sp. 1973-6204. NCBI lineage: Eukaryota > Viridiplantae > Streptophyta > Magnoliopsida > Lamiales > Oleaceae > Fraxinus > Fraxinus sp. 1973-6204. Next base: position 11,444 of record CAIGRR010117115.1, on the reverse strand, counting down.
AACGTAGGTCCTCCTATAGGTTAGTTATAATCATTTTAACTTCCTATATGCAAATGCAGAGATTGTATACACATGATTAGTAAATTACGAATGGCTTCCAGGTATAAATTTGACGATGAACGAGTGACCAAAGTAGATGCCAAAGAGGCTTTAGAGGAGCAGTATGGCAGTAAAGAAGTATTTATCTGTTCATTGTTCATTTTTTTCAAGGTGGATCCTTATGTTTCCATTGCTTATATTTCATTTTTGAGCTGTTGCTGCAGACAAACTCTGGACTCAATGATTATCTAAAGTGCTCAAATGCTTACATGCTGGTATACATACGTGAAAGTGAGAAGGAGAAAATAATGTGCAATGTAGGTTTACCTTATGATAGTATCTTCCATATATGCTTCATTAATCTGCCCTAACTACATTGAGAGCCTTCCCCAGAAAAGCTTGCAGAGTGAAGATGGACCAAAGGAGAAAAATAAAAAAGATGAAGAATGTCTGACTGTAAAGGTTAGTCTTTTCATTCTTCCTTTCATTGAAGGGCGCGTGTATTGCAATCACAATTGGCTTTCTTCACTGAAAAACTATACGATAAACATTCCCAGGTAGCACTTGATGAAGATATCAAACAGAATCGAGATCTTGACTTGGTAGATCATGTTAAAGTTAAAAGTTTTCATATTCAGAGAGAGACACCTTTTCAACTTCTAAAGGTATATATTTCTGATATGGCATTTTATTTGTTTGAAACTAGTAATAGATGGTAAACATTTTTCATACAGAGATCAATTGAAAAAACACAGAAGAATCATAGTTTGGAAATAGGAAACCGGTGGTAATAATATGGAATATAATGTGCGTTTTTCAGGATTCAAAGTTGAAGGAGACTTGTTTAGTCTTTTTCATTTTATCAAGTTCGTAAATTCAAAAATAAATTCCAAGAGATAAATATTCGTTCACGTCTTTTTGTAGCCTTGATAATATGGGACAAACTTTCACATTAATATTCATGATTGCACATTCTTGACAAGTAGGAATTTCAAATCATCAACCCTGCCATCAAATAATTATGAAAGAAAGTTGGTTCTCATGATAAGTGCAGAATAGTGGTCCATGTTTTTTTATGTGCCTGTCATATTACTTAACCATTGTGCATATAGCCTACTGCCTACATTTGGTGCACCGGATTAGGCCGTATAAACAGATAGTTCTAGGTAGATGGTATTATGGTAAATTAAGGTGGATAGTATTATTTAGTTTTTCATTCAAAAGATAGGCACTATCAACTGTATAACATAATACAGAGGTTGGAGATGGGTTTAGGCTGGATAAAAAATGAGATAGTAAGTGAAATTCTTTTATATTGTAACACAGACTCACATGATCGAGTTCCTAGAATGCGCTTTTTCTAGTTATATAGTAGCAACCGTGATAATGTCTAATCGATAAGCTGTGTGCAGGAAAGAGTTGCTAGTGAATTTGGTGTGCCGGTGAAATGTCAACGTTTTTGGATTTGGCCAAAGCACCAAAACCATACACGTCGTCTTAATGGGCCATTGACACACGTTGAGGAAGCCCAAACTGTAACGTTCTGTTTGCATTTGAGTACTTCTACAGCTGATAAATTATATTGCTTTACACTTCTGATATATCTTTAACATATGTCATTGCACTATGTGTTCTTGTTTGAGAAATTACATTCCTAGTAATTAGAGAAAGTGACACGTGATCTTTGTTTCGTAAATTCTAAAAATCGCTTTCCTCTGCAACTTCTGAACATTAAATTTTTCACAGCTAACTTGACTATCAATCGTGCCAATACAAAAGGTGAAACCAATTTATTATGTCATAATGACTATACTACACCCATTGTATTTTTTCCATTTGGTTCTTTTCTCCATCTTTGCCTTTTCAATAATCAATTCTTCAACCACTAGCTACTGCTTGGTATTGCCTTTAAACTAACAATCACCACCACCATTATCATTAGCTACCTAAATTTAAGTCCTGGAAGAAAAATGTTGAATCCTTTTTTATCACTTCATTCAATCTAGAGTTATATCTACTTTACCAAAAAATTAATTAAAAAAAAAATGAAAGGTAAAAAACTGCCAAATAGATTAGATACCTTCTCAAAACTTATTAGAAATACCAAAAATGTCATGACACTTAAATTATGTAAGCTGATCCAGCATATTGACAGTTGATAGAGTTCTTATTCTGCTCAATCTAATCATAGTTTTTCTTTAATTGTAGATTGGACAGTTGACGGAAGCATCTAACAATACTTTTGATGAAGTGCTGAAGTTGTTCTTAGAAGTAGAGCTTGGACCGGTAACATAGTAACTGTAGTCTTACCAATTTAGACATAAATGGCGTGTTTGGAATGTTGGACTAGATGGGATTCACTAGGATTGAAAAAGAAAAATTAGTGAGAATATTGTCTATACTGTTGAGCATTGTCCAAGTACGAAACATGCCCTAAAAGTAATATCAATATATCCGTTATAATCAACACTGTTGGTGATTTTCTGTGTGTTGATCTAGGATCTACATCCTATTCCTCCACCTAACAAGACAGAAGATGACATTCTACTCTTTTTCAAGCTTTATGATCCTGAGAGAGAGGAGCTAAGGTAATCATTCATCAGCTTCTGCACTGGTAGAGAGAGAAATAGATGGACAGAGGGAGAGGGAGAGGGAGAAGGAGAAGGAGAGAGAAAGTTGATATCTGCATTCTATTTTCACGAAGTTTTTTTGTTTCTTGACACAAGTGTTCTTTTCTTTCTGCTGACAGGTATGTTGGAAGACTTTTTGTGAAGTCCGCTAGTAAGCCGACTGATATCTTCGCTAAACTAAATGCAATGGTTGGCTATGCTCCCGATGAAGAGATTGAACTTTATGAGGTTTGTTCCAAAACGTGTTTGGGTAATCTTCAAGATCATGATTCTGTTGAACCTTTGTACAAATAATTATTCTACCTAGTACCCCAGCATATCATATGTCCCATTAAATGGACCACAAATCCTTGTATGTCACAAGTGCAACCATCTGGTGTTAAACACCATTTATGCTAAATAACATTACTTAGCGATATATTCTCTTACAGCAGGAAGAAAAAACTTAACATGCACAGTTGGATAGCATTGCGTCGATTATATCAACCTAGCAGCTGCATCGACTTGAGCTGCATTATTTATTGAACGGTGTACTTCTTGGTCTCATGGCTTAACAAGGGCATCTTAAGTTTAGCATATTTATTGGTCTCATGGTTTAACATGGACGTCATAAATTTAGCATATTAGTGCAGGTGCACGTTCTTTCTTAAATATTTTTGGTATACAGCATCCACTTTCTTCGTTTTAACGGGGTATTACTGTTCTACACGTTAAGATATGCACATCCATAAACCTGAATTCTTTTGTTTATTACAAATTTGAAGTATCTTAGTTTTTGTTTCATTGAACTCAGGAAATGAAGTTTGGAGCTAATGTTGTATGTGAACGCATTGAGCCGAATTCCACATTTCAATCTACCAAGGTAATTGTTAAGAATCTTTATCATAATTAAGATTTGGACGGGCTTTTCTTATTAAATTTTCCCTTCTGTGCAGCTTGTGGATGGGGACATCGTTTGCTTTCAAAGATGTCTTCCATTTGGATATCATCTGAAATATCAGTATCCGGATGTTCATTCATTTTTGGAATACAAATCTAATTGCCTGGAAAAATCCCTTCCAATACTTGATGAATGTAAGTGGAATACCGAATACCTGCAATCATATCCCTAATTATTATTTTTTATTTTTCTCCGCCTTTCCTTGTGTGCTTCTTATTCTCTTTCAAATCCATTGAAACAATTTTTTATTTTTTTGGTAAAATTTTACAATTTTGGAGATTATTTCTTCGTTTATTAGCCACTTGTGACAGTACCAGCAAAGTAACTGTGTAATGCTGTGGCTGAGTTAGGAGCAACTTCATTTAGGATGGATAATATATTAAGCATTGATGAATATATCCTCATCTGATAATCAGTATTAGACATGATTACAATGGATAATAGATAAAACTTACTTCTCTTCTTCTTTAGCTATGTTCAATTCTATCCAATCTATCTCCTCAAACATGTCATTAGAGAGAACCCTCCCCACTCCCCAATCAAGAAGCTGGAGGGTCCCTCCATGCCGATGTGCTGATAAGGATTCTCTATCTGCTCCCAAATTTATCAGGCTTAAATTTTTGTTGTTGCAGGAAGGGGGAACCAAGCATAGAGAAAGAAGCAGTTGCAGAATTACTTGCTCTTGGCTTTGGATCTTTCAGTTTGGTTACCAAGAATAATGGAGTATTTGATGCTCTAGTCATACAATAAAAACCTTTGATTGGGATATTTGACCAAACGTAAAGCTGTTTATTGTCAGAAAGATATAAAGTTTACTTGGCATCAACTGAGGATAGTTTGTCCACTCACTCTCTTGGATTTGGATTATATTGTAATAATCAATGTTCCATTAAGAAGTCTTTCAGGGCTCATTCACAATACTTTTGAGTGTATACAAGATGCATATACATTCACGCAGAATATCATATACTTTTNACTCACTCTCTTGGATTTGGATTATATTGTAATAATCAATGTTGCATTAAGAAGACTTTCAGGGCTCATTCACAATACTTTTGAGTGTATACAAGATGCATATACATTCACGCAGAATATCATCTGGTAATGTAAAATCATTATTCTACCATCCATAGACAAATTGACAAAATTAATAAAATAACATCATTTAAAAATCGCAAGTAAAGTTGAATGCAAAACGTCGTCAATAGTCTATCAACAATGGCTCCTAACAGCATTTTGCATTCGAATTCAGGACGTCATTTTATGCTGGTTTGAGTGACCAAAATTACAAAAAACATTATAATTATAAGTTCAGTAAAAAGAGAGCAATTTGGCTAACTCAAAAGGAGAGCAATGAGACTCACAAAATGATAGTTTGTCTTAAAAAACTGATGTCTCTATATAGATTTTTGCCATTAAGTGAACATGAAATGTATCGGCTTACAGATAGACAAGCTAGTACCTAATGTCATCAGCAACTCCTAAACCTTACGCGCCAAAGTTCTCTGTTTTGTTGCATGCTGAACCACCTTTTCCTCCACCGGAAGACCTTTCCGTCGTCTCACAGCATCGATAAGCTTTCTTGCTGTGTTCTGTGGCACACTGGATCCATCTCCAAACTCTTCAATTTCCTCTTCTGTTTTGGGAACAAAAAAAGGGTCCTCTGAAAGTGCTTCCCAATGACTGAGAACAAGCAAAGCACTTGATGCACCAGAGGTCCATCTCCTCAGCTCATCTGCAAAGCCAAAGCTTTCTGCAACAGGGACATAGGCATGCACGGTGAACAATGGAGATCCTTCCTGCATTTCTTCCTTGATTACTTGAGCACGCCTTCGTGCAAGTACAGCATACATTGATCCCAAGTGTTCAGTTGGGGTGTTCAGTTCACAAAAGTACATGGCTTCAACAAGCCGAGGTTTTCTCTGGAGTACAGCCGCCCTGCAGGTATCCTTGACGACTGTCATTACTTGTCCCGTGAACATTCCATAATTTTCCAGTTGCTGACTTGAAGAATTATTCTCATTTGTCTGCCCAACTATGGGAGAAACGTAAGCCTCAACAACAAAACCCAAACCCCACATAGGTTCGTCACACAATGGGCCAGCTGAAGTAGCCAACTGAAATCCAGACAAAACACTGTTCTCTAGACTCTGTGCTTCTTGTAGTAACATTTGATCATCTGTAGACAGTTCTTCGACCGATGCATCACTGTTGCTATCTAAGTCCACAAAACCCAATCTATCAGATACATAAGGACAGCCCTTGATAAGAACAGAATCATTCGTGTTATTTCCTTTTATATCTGGAGTAAGGAGAATGTTAGGACCAAACTGTCTAGGCCCTAAAGCCCACATCCTCTTAAAAAACTTTTGCCACAACATTCTATATTTTTCCGCCCGGTCCTTGTCCATCTCTGCATTCCCAGACAAAAACTCGTTCTCCACAGCATCCATCATCCGTTTTTTGAGTGCTTCGAATGGATTTTCATCTTCCACAATGCCACCTCTCGAGGTTTCCAAGTTTTTACAAGCCTGCCTAGACTTGCCTCCTATGATATCTCCCAGCAGTTCCGAACTTTCTTCAAGCAACTTAGTAAGTAGAGTTGGAAGTTTCATGACCTGCACCCGAATAACACACCTACCATTTGGTGTTGTTTTCTCAACATACTCAGAGCTCCCACTCAATAACTTTAAATACTCTAATGGATTAGTAATCTCTCCCTCAATAGTCTCCTTATAAGAAACAAGGGGTGGAGATACTTCTAAGCTCACCTTTGCAAACCTCTCCTTCAAATCTTTAATGCATCTCTCTAGGTGAACTTCTCCTGCAGCAGAAAGAACGTGTTCTCCTCTAGAAGAAACATTAACCTCGACAAAAGGGTCTGCGCGGTTTAGAAGCCGCAAGCCTTTCATGAGTGCACCCATATCAGCAGGATCTGAAGGCTCAATTGCAACTTTCAGAGTGGGTGAAACCTGGAAAACCATGCTTGAGAAAGGCCAGCAATTAATTGTAGATGAAAGAGTGGCACTTTTCAATATATGCTGGCCAAGTCCTCGAATGGCAACAATATTCCCTGCTTTAGCAGAGGTCAATGGTTTCAATCCCTGACCCATCATTAGATATAATGATTGCAACTCGGCTTCCTGTACATGCTTCTGCATAATGTCCCCCTTCAATGGGTCATATAATGCCGAAAGCACGAATACCCTCTGTCCTGCATAGAGAACCCCACTGAAAATCCTGGCAAATGCAAGGAAGCATTCTCCTGACTCTTCATCCTCTGCAGAATTGTTCAGAGTCTCTTCACGAGGAAGCAACTTCCACGGAATGGCAAACATCTTAGAGACAAATGCAACACATGGCGAATCAGGGCTGGAATCACAGGTCTCGACAGATTTCCTCACAAGCTCAGCCTCTGCAAGCACATCAGAGCTGTTCTCATTATCCAAGATTTCTCTCTTAGGTAGCAATCTCGATATGCGAAACGACTGAGCAGCAGCAGGATTAGGCATGTGCTTAACCACCATAGACAATATTGCATCCGATAATGGAAGCCAACGGCTCATGACAGCTTGTAGCACAGCTTTCGGGTCCCTGTTCTGAAGTTCGCGCAGAGGTACTGATAAATTGAATGACTTGATAACCTTCTCCAGTACACCTCTATCACCATCTGTCTCCAAAGCAAACTGATAAACCTGCCAAAGTGGCTCGAGCACAAATTGCACAAACATGGGCCTAGCCTTGGTTCCACTACCAAGTCCCTTCTTCCCAACAATCATCTTGGTCTTGACATTGAAATATCGAGGACCCCATAATGCTTTCTGTAATGCAGCTGAGCTTGCACCAAGTTTCGTAGCATAAAATTCTGCAAAATCAGGTATGCTAAATCCCCATCCATCCAGTGCACATGCAAACACAACATTCCCCTTCTGGGGTTGAAACGTCTCCTCGTCATCATCATCAGGAAACTCATAATTCTCATCAACAATGTCACCCAACGGAGCTGCTGAGAGAATAGAGTCCACATCCGACAAATACTTTTCTGATTTATATGCGCTCACTATGCTATTAACTTCATGTACAATCCTCAACAACCTATTATATGCCTCCATGGGACTCAATCTCAGTTCACATATCAATCTATCAACCTTATTCAAAACTAAACAGAGAGTCAACTTCTCGATCCAAGCTTGTCGCAGCACTGCATGGGTCTGAATGTGGACACCCTCCACTGCATCTACTAATACTAGTGCACCATCACTCAACCGCGCAGCTGTGGAAACTTCGCTGCAAAAATCCATGTGGCCTGGCGAATCTATTAAATTTAGGGAGTGCTCTTTGTATTCTAGAGCAATAGAGGAACTCTTCATCGTTATTGCTCGCCTTTGTTCCTCATCTAAATAATCCATAAATCTAAGTTTACCAGCTTGCTTCGGATGGAGCACACCCCCACCATATGACGCAATTAAATGATCCGCTAACGTAGTCTTGCCATGATCCACATGTGCAAGAATGCATATATTCCGGATTTTTTCACAATCAAAATCTTTTTCACCCATATGTTAAGAAAATTTTATTTATACAACCTCAAACGAAGAAACCTAAAAGCCTTAATACTTCTATAAATAAAACAGTATTATTTTAAAACATAAGGGGATTATAAATTCAATTCCCGTAGCAAAAATGCAATCTTGCTTAACACCCTCCGTGTAAAATTGACTGCTTTCACAAAAAACGAAGTCCCTTTATTCTGAATCAAAGATTTAAATAAACTCGGCCAAAAAACTAGACAGATAAATTTGTGGAAGAAAAAGGGTTTTGGTTCAAGGATCGGGGGGAATTTCTGTTGGGTTCTTTTCTGTGAAGAATTAAAGGAAGCCTGAAAATAGAACTGATTTTATTGCAATTCTTATTTTCGTCTGTAAACCTAAAAAGCATGCTGTTTGGTTAAACAAGAGAGAATACCTGTATTTTAATGTATGAAAGATTTAGGGTTTCATAGCGCGGTCGAAATCGGCAAGGGTGAAGACGAAGCTTGGAAACATATACCAATTTTGGGATTTGGGCCTAAATATATTTCATGGGCTTCTAAAAAGGAGAAGGAAAGGTTTACAATGAGCTTGACTAAAATAAGTTAATTTGAACTTTTATTACTAATGAAAGAAATATTTATTTATTAATAACTTATAAGTGAACCTTTCAAGCTTAACATAGACTTATATTCATATGCAAAATATTTATTTACTTATAATTTATAAGTGAACCTTTTAAACTTAACATGATATTCTTCATGAGTCATGCAAGATTTATAGGGCACGTTTATTTAGATTTTTTAGAATAATAAATTGGGTAATTATATTACCACCACAAAATTTACTTACTACACCGCATTATAATCACACCACAATTAAAAGATATTTTCAATAAATACACCCCCAACAAATTTACAATTATGCTCCTAATCCAATAAAAATTAAAAATTTTTAAAAAATAGGTGTAGTTATCATTCCTATATTACTCCTCATTTTTCTCACCATTTCTACTCATTCTGGGTTTATATTCACATGTTAAATGCTGCATTCAAAGACTCAAAACAACAAATCAAAGTGAATTTTTTTTATACTACTCAAACCGCTCCATCCCCTTGTAGATTTTGTTGTTAGACCGGTGATTTATCAGCCAATAATCTACAAAATTTACAAAATATTTTTAAAAAAGGAATGTAATTTGATGCGCACACAACATATAGATGAAACATGGAGAGATGGGTGAATTTATACTTGAAGAATAGCCATTCGAGAAGAACGTAGAGTTCTGTGCCGTTAAGATTATCAACTGGGAGGATGACTATAGGAAGAGAAGTTTGAACAGGATTATATCCCTTGAAAGGAATGATTCGATGTTGGATAAGAATCTGGGACTTGAAGTGGAAGGAAGAGAAGATGAAAAAGAGGAATAAGTTATGCACTTAACATTATGCAATGCTGTTTACGTAATATTACTTAAGGCTAATTAAGTAAATAAGAAAAATACTTAAAATTGTGGTGCATCTAGTAAAACTTGTAGTGGTAATATAATTATCCTAATAAATTTTGTGAAAAACATTTTTTTTTAATAATATACTAAAAAGTAGGAAAAATTATGGATTTCTATATTTAAAAATTATTATTTCATACATTTTCTTGCGTGCTAAATATTTGTAATGCTCAAGAAAATAAAGTTTTTCTTGCATAAAAATATTTGCCGATACAAACGAAAAATAAATTATATTCAATCTCGTAAAATTTAAAACTCTTGACTAGTTGTCCACGCTTTACAATTAGTTGCCAAAATAGATGATGCAACTCAGCATCACAAGGATCTTTAGAAGGTGTTTGGTGATGATTAAAATTAGACTTTTAGTATATTGTGATAGAAGTTTTTGAAATGTGTTGTTAAAAAGTTGTGGAACCAATGAAAAATATGGTTAATATTGATTATTTGACTTTGACTTAGATTAAAATTTGATTTTAAACTATACCAAACATGATCTTAAACTTTTGAGAGTCGAGTCTAAAAATGTGTGGTTTAACTTAAAGTTAATAAATTTATTTATTATTTCAAATATATGTAGACATGCTATTTTTTTCTTACTTACCAGTCAGTCGCACGTGCAAGGTATGTGCCGTAGTATAGTTGACTATGTAATAGCGTTGACTGATTTTTGGTTATTTTTGGAAACATCACTAATTAAATCTTATTTAGCAAAACTTCTTCAATAGAAAAACCTTAAAATTACAACGAAAAATAAACAAATAAACAAAATGGAAGTTAGAAACAAAAGGGAAAATTATTCATTATAAACAACCAATATAAATCAATTCAAATTTAAAAACATTTATACACTAACAAACTACCAAGATATTGTTATTTCTTCTTTCTTCTTCAATTTTCTTGAAATACAAACATTTAGAGGCTTTGCATATCATTGCATTAGGTTAATAGTCAGCACCAAACTTTATATAACTTGAATCCTTATATACACATAGTTGGGTTTTTCTAGTAGACATAACAATGAAATGAAATGAGTTGCAAAGAAGGATTCATATAGCCCACTCAAATTTACAGAGCGTGAGTCATAATTTTTTGTTGCTCAAGTCTCAACTTGCCTACTTAATTTTGGACATTGTGTATTGTACTTCCAATGAAGTGAACAATGTCGTAAATTGCTTATTACTTAGTAGGTAGCATAACCTCCATATGGAGAATCTGAAAGTTCAAGCCAATGAAACTTGATTGTTTGCTCAATTTTAAAGTCAACAAATGCACATTTTATATATTAACTGCATGATAATCGTCATTTCAAATTGAACCGTAACTTATCGTAGCCAACATTTATCTGATGGGGTTCGGGGCAATGCCCCAAATGGTGATCGTTTATAGTGTTTTAGTCACCTTTCAATGACTCCCTTAATTATGTGCAAGGTTCTAGATCAAAAAGAGGCGTAAGCTATTAGTGATATCCTCCAATTAAAGAAACTCAAAGAGCCGTTCATCCAAACAATAAGACACATACACAAGCACAAAATTAGTATACCTTCTAGACCAGGTAAAATATTGTAGCAAATCCCATGAGATGGCCACAATATGTATATACATTCTAAATTTAAGGATTTTTAAGAGAATATCTCCTATATTTAGAAAACAAATCACAATAAAACCAATATCTCAGCACCTTTATAACAAATCCAGTTAAATGGAGTGGAAACGATATACATTATTTTGGAGCACGAAACCTCAAAATAGCATGTTAGTACAACATTCTTACACATTTATTTGGCTATATGCAAATAAGT
>CAIGRR010117071.1:0-12918 GCA_903798365.1 Fraxinus sp. 1973-6204 | reverse complement strand
AGTTACGTATCTTTGTGGCAACAATAAAAAATTAAAGCTTTGGGAACGTGAATTTCTTGCTTGTTCTTCCAACCATTTTTCTTTTCTATCAAACGAGGTAGGATCACGAGGTGCAAGTTATCTATGATATGCACTTTAGTATCCTTTTGTTATGAATTTTTATCAATTAAATTGTGCTTGTTAAATTTCTTTCATTTATGTTGTTAAAGTTAGTAGTTTTAGTAACGATTTGAGAATAAAATTTTGGATGGAGAGAGAGAGAGAGAGAGAGAGAGAGAGAGAGAGATGGGTAATGATTTGGAATTTTAGGATTTTTTGGGCTTGAGTAGTATTAAAAATTTGAATTAATATCTGATTTTTGTATAAATAAATTTTATATCTATTTTTGAAATTGAATGTTTAAAATTCTGGTTTTGTGTAATTTGCACTACCTTCAAAGGTCATATGCAGCCCACGAAAAAATCAGAAATAAATATACAAAAATACAAAGGCCATTTGCCCACACAAAGTACAACAAAGAAATACTTCATCCGTCCCATCTATATAGACTTGTTTTGTTTTTTTCACAAATTAAGAAATCTTATTTAACGTTATTGAAAAAATAATTTTTACCAAAAACTTCCCTAGTTTACCCTTATTTAATTATCAACAACTAGTAGTAAATTGATTATAACTAGACAAATATAACAAGGGTATATTAATAAACGAACAAAACAAAACATTCTCAATAAAGAAATAAAACTATATAATTGGGATAAAAAAATAAAGAAAGTGAACCTATATATATGGGAGGGAGGGAGTAGCTTACAAGGCCTGCCTCATATATGCACACACCACGCTGAAGACTATCGTACACATGAACACAAAACACAAGAAGCTCATCCTGCAGCGGTAGTACACAAGATACAACGCATTTGTGGAGAACCCAAGGAAGCATCCTCGTCCTCATCATTCTCAGTGCCCCCATTGTCATATTCGTAATATGATAATTCATCTGGGGGCTTGGTTGGAGTTGGTGGCTTCTTTTGCTGCTGACTAATGGAAATGGTGGAATCCATAAGACACGTTGTGTGGTAAGCATGACAGCAAAAGAAAGCAATAATCGACACGTTTTGTATAGAAAATGGATCGAAACACACGCAGCATCTAGTGCCACCACGTGTTTTCGACTTGACCTCCATGCTCCTCACACTCAAATATCTATCTGCAAACTGAGAAGCCCTGTTTTTGTCCCTTTTACTGCGTGCTCCGTCTTCTTCATTGCTCAAGTAAATAGCTCGTCTTGCTTCTTTGTAGTACTTGATTAACAAATTAACACAATCGGCCTGCAAGTTAAAATGAAATATCAAGCAATTGTGATTATAATTGTATCAGAAGTAATTAAGGGCAAGAAAATTACCTTGAGTATGTCATTGCACCCATGTCTAAGAGAAGTTTCTGTCCTATAGTCGGTGATGATTTTGACTAGACGATCCCTCAATCTGAGAAAGAATGGGTTAACAATTGAGCAAATTAAATGAAACTGCACCATCTTGGAGGTAGTGCATATATATAAAAGTCATGACTACAGTGCCAGGAAGATTACAAATTTGATTTGAAGATTAGAACATAAGAGTAATAGGTCCATCACCTTGCATACTCATCCATAGATCAAATCAAAACAGCATCTATGTGTTTTAATAGTACCACAAAATACACTTCCAGATATCTAGCAAGTAGTGATAGCTAATAAAAGCATTTTATGGATTTTCCCACCGTATATGACATTAAAAAAAAAACAAAAAACACCTTAGATCAGGCTGCTACACAGATGAGTCGATAAATGCAAGAGCAATCATTTTAAGCACAGTGAATTCTTTCCATGTTAATTCAGACTTTGCAGGCACAATATAATATCTTTGTAGTACTACACAAAGTACGGTCATGTTGAGAACCGACGACGAAAATTTTACAACATTTAGGCATGTTGAACATTTGACTTTATGACCCAGTTTGTCTAAATGAATAGGCAATTGACATGTCAACCTGGGTTAAGTAACAAACCCAACAAAAAACCAAAATGCTTTTCATCCATATGAAATTTGACATGGAAACTGTTCATGGAATTGAAGAAAGAAGTTGCAAACTAACAACCTGAACAAAGCAAAAAAAGAAAAAAAAAATTTTAGAAAACATACTTACAGAGGAATCTCCAAGCCATTTGGCACCATATTTACAATATATAGGGGATCAAGATTGCCAACAGTATGCTCCAACAATACCCCGACCTGCCAACGAATAAAATTAAATAAAACCAGCACAAAAAGAAAATAAAATGTCAAAATGTAGTAATAATGCTTTTGCGATAGCATATGATTGGCATTAAGAGCCCACGGCTTACCATCTCAGGTTTATTCAGGCATTGTTTAATCAACTCTTCCCAGAGGTCGTCATCATGCTGCATACTTACAAATTCAATGGCCTGCACAAAATAATGAAATGTCTTGCGACTAAGCAATTTCAAACTGAAAAGCAGAAAATGAATTAATTTATGGTAACAGAGAGGCACCTCTTCAATATCCCCCAATTTATTAATAATTACTGCTAGGGCTTGCTTTGAGTTTCCCATCCTTCCAAGGATAAAGACTTGCTCTCTCAATAAATCTCTTTTGACACAAATGTCATATGCCTGAGATAAAATTTCATGAAGTTTTAGATATGACAGGTGATGGAAGATTATGAAGAATTATCCACTCATGGAACAAACCTTTTCTAGTGTATAATGCTGACTACTACGAAGAAATGGAAGCAGCGTTTTTATATCGTAATCAGCATAGAGCTCAACCTGATGAAAGAATTCCAAATCAAAGAAAGAAATGTTAAGACAACATATCCTGCAAAAAAATAATTTAACACAAAATACAAGACAAGCTATTGAAACTGCAGTAACAGCCAGTTTGTTCCAGACAAATGTAGCCGGTGGCTGTCACGAGCCAAAATAAAAGAAAGCTTTCTTTATCTTGTTATGATGAAGTTGGTGTGCTATGTCTTAAACTAATAGAAATAATGAAGCTGACCAGAGGAACTTGCAATGCATACTCAACGACGAAGACGACATCATATCAAGGACATATATCCTCTCCATAACACTTCCACTCAATTTTTTAATTGTATATGCTAATGTAGATTGGCATAAAACCCACAAGCACAATATCGTGCCAATTAATGTCATACGATATACAAATCAGAGAATTTGAGGGAATGGGCATTAGAGAGGAGCCATATACACAAAAAATACTCTTGTAAGATTCTAATCAATTTAAAAGCCTAAATGCCTCAGAAAGCAAGAAAACTCGCTCTGATTGCAGAATATATCATGATTCAAAATGTCAACTAATCAGACCAATTTAGTCAACAACTTGCACAGGTATTCAACCTGGCCACTAGAAGCCTTGAGTTACAATTCGTCCAAATCCGTATATCTACAAATATATACATAAATCATCCTCAAGACCCATCTTTCTGAAAGTTCAAGATTATGAGCTACAAAGGCATATGCTTCAAACAAAGGGTTAATATGAGGCCTGACTCTGTTCGTCTAACCAACAATTGTCTTCCTTCCCATTTAATTTTCCATTTCCCATCGAACCCATTATTATCAACCTTACTTTTTTTCAAGTTTCATGGCATTTACACGAATTCTGACAATAATGCATCTCAAAATTTCCCCAGACTGGGTGGTTGAACAAAGAGAGCATCAATTAACAGTTCAGCCTCTGCAAAGATGGTCAGATTGTTTGGTCTAGTTGAGACTTATTTTTCTCAATCCTTGTGATGCAGTCGAACAACAAACAAGCAACTCAGTTCCTTAGCCATCTATTAAGTAGCATTATGGTAACGCAACCAGAAACTTTAACTAAGTATGATTAGCCATAATGTGGAAATAGTGACAAGTCCAGTGTTTCCATATGGTATAATGGACCAAATTCTAAAGCATTTTCGTGCAGCACAAGAGATCAGTGTGTGAACACAGGTATAACTAGAACAGAAAACTTATAATGACAAATAGTCCTAATGACTTGCCATGTAGCCCAACATTTTAAAGCAAATACAGATTCTACAAGCACCCATGTAATGACACGTACATTTCTGCAGTACATGTTATAATGCAGAACTAGTCATGACAGACCTTGCTTTTTATTTAAATTTTTTTGTTTCCTACATTATTGTAATTTGTTGCCTTCCAATTTGAATAAAAAGCTAAAGGCAAAAGGATGCATATGATTTTCATAGAACACAGTCCCCTAATTGGTCTTTAAAGATTAAAAGACATGAGATATTAATGATAAGCCATTCCAAAGCAAGTTTAGATGGCTACCACTCCAAGAGAGTCGAAAGAAAAGTGAACCAATTACTACAAACCTGCATGTCATGAAAATCCTTTCCGGCATGTGGATTTGACTCAAACAGTGAATGCAGATACAGATGCAAAAAGTGTCGGACGTCAAACTTATTCTTTGCAGCCATAAGTTGTGACACAACATCCTGTGGACTAATTAGGTCTATATGCTGGATCAACAGTGGAATTGCACGTTTGCAGTCTATCATCATAAGTTGCGCAACCTGCAAACGCACGTGAACCAATGAAAAATTCATGCAATCATAATGACTTAATTAACAGGAAGACGTGTATTCTTTTTTATATGGGATTTTATTGATGCGATAAAGGATATAAAAAATTTGAGGATGAGTGGTCCCTTATTCGAAAATGCAAAAGATTAAAACTTTATTCTTGAGATATGCAAAAGATAATATCAAATGAAATTCAGAAAGTACCTTTTCACGAATTGCATCATGTAAATTATGTTTTTCAATGAAGTCAAATACATCCGGCTTCATAAGCTGAAACACGCAGAAATAAATTTAACAGAGAATGTAACAAGCCCTTAAAACCATAATATAGGCAAAGCATCCTCCTAAGTGGCACGTTAAGGATGCATTTGATGAGGTGTGATAGTAATAAAAAAAGTCATGAACTGACTTACATCAGCATATAGGGCAAAAGCTTTCTCATATTGTCCGTCAATCACATATAGCTCAGCCAGAGCCTGAAATGGATGTAACACTGTAAATGTATAGCAAGAATGCATGAGATAAATAAAGTTTCTCAGGACTAACCTCTCTGAGTGCATCAGTCATAGATGATGTATTATGCTGAGGTTCTATCGCCGAGATAACGGGCAAAATAGAATAAATTACAGGCGGCCAAGATTTAACAGTTGATAGAAGATCCTTGTGGAAGGATGGGTTTGTTGCCAAAGCAACAAGAGCAACCTAGAGTCACAAACAATTCAGGCTTCAACTTCCGGTTTCACATATCAACAAAAGAAAAAGATGCATCATAAGCATTACAGACCTCATAAGCAGAGTCACGTAATTTTGGATTTTCTGTTGGCATGTATGGAACTAATACAGGAAGCTGACGAAGATGAGCAAAATGGAAAACCCACCTGAAAGTAACCATCCTTCATTTACTAAAAAGAACTGCAAAGGTCATACACATAAAACATTACAAGCAAGAACACACACATAAGTACCTTTCCCATGAAGAAGCTGATCCTCGCAACAATTTGGGACATAATGAGGCAGCTTCAGCATATTTCCGTTCCACGATTAGATGGTCAAGATATCTCGATCCCACCTATTTGGAGTTAACAATCTCAGAATGTATATTTTCAAGAATATGTCAGAAAGAAGCTGGCTCATGTTTACATGACAGTAAACAACTTGGAAAATTCATGAGTTTAAAATGAACGTGAAGATTCTGCAAAATCTTTTTTCCACAATAAATATGTAAACGTCATATCAAAAACCAAACTAAAAGCCATACTTTTTACAAGACAACAGTATCTCTATCAAGATTAATAATGCAGACACAATTTTCTAATCGGCATAAAAAGCTTTCACTAAATACCAAAAATCTAAGAATCAAAGATAAGCTCTGCTATGAACTATTGTCTTCTAGTTTTGCCCATTGAAGCTTCATGGAAGCAGAAGTAGTTGTACAAGATACAATTGTACAAAATTTATTATTTCTTGAAAAAAAATTCAATTTCATGGAATTCCTTTCTAAAATAGAAGTTGTTAATTGACAGCTTCTTCATTCATTAACGACAAAAGAGCATGCAATTCAAGCTCAACATAAACAGGAAAGCAGATGCTGATTTGGTTGCAAATGCTTAGTTACGAAGAACAATTAAACTTAGTTTGTTAAACAGTAATTGTTCTTCATAACTAAGCATTTGCAACCAAATCAGCAGAAAACAAATGATCTTGGAAATTTGTGGGTGCCATTTGACGCCATTAGAAACTAATAACAATTTCACTGTATTCATTTTCCAGTCCCTCTCATTGATCTTCTCAAATCACATAATTTCCAACATGAGGCATCTCCTTGTGTAAAAAATGCAATGAAGTAAGCCTAAAAGATTACCTTGCTCGCTTGATTAAGGATTCCATTCATTTAAGTGTTTTTACTTTTTTATGTACGAGTGTCAACATTTTTACGAACTACAATTCCAGAAAATTAAGAGGTGAATTTATGACACTTCTCGAGTCATGGTTGTTCAATTGAAACAAAAATGAGTCAGCCAAGAACCAGTATAGACATAAGCATATAATAATATTAGACCTTACTCTGAAGAAATTTCAAAGCAATCAATTTATTTATTGCCTAAAAAGTGCACAGAGAATGAATACAAAGTAAGACAAAGAACAATGAAAGCACAACTGATAATACAGTGTAGCATCACTGGTCAAACAATGACAGCCAAAGATGCAATCAAACATATTACCTCATCAACAAGCTCACTGCGTCCCTGACCAGCTTCAACTGCTTCTAAGGCTTTCTCATGCCACCNCAAACAATGACAGCCAAAGATGCAATCAAACATATTACCTCATCAACAAGCTCACTGCGTCCCTGACCAGCTTCAACTGCTTCTAAGGCTTTCTCATGCCACCCATGTTGAAGGAGCCAAGATATGTGATCTTCTGCATCCCTAACAACCAAAAAACTAAATAAGTTTACAACTTATATATTTCATAACCTTTATTAGCATGAAATCATAGATAAGTACAAGCATAGTAATGCAGACTAGGTAACCTTCTTTTCTTTTTTTCTTTTTTTTTTTTTTACTGTTTTTGAGTAGAACAAGGAGAGACTTATACTGCCATTGTACTTAAAATCACATACCAGACATCTAGAACAATGACGAAGCAATAAAGAATGATAAAAAAAAATGAAGAATCTTATAGTAAATATCAACAGAATGAATAGATGTGGATCAGTGAAAAACTTCATACAATCATTAATTGGTTGCTTCAGCGTCTATATTTTTTAGACACCTTTCGAACTAAATAACCACATATAAGGTACTCTGAATGAGGAAAATCCCACGGACATTTAGAAATTACTGATGCCGAAAATTTTCCAGCAAGCTTAAGCCTACATCAAGCGATCCTCAAAAGCTCCCATCTGATGAATATACAAACAGATAACTAGGAAGGACCAGAATAGGTCACATTGATTGAATTCCACATAAAACGAGAAGTAATTTTCATATTATCAATGCACCGCGCAAATAATCACACATAAATAGAAATATTTAATGGAAGTGAAGGAAAAGAGTCAACAACCTAGGTTTAGCAATAACTACATCCTTTGGCGACACAACATAATAAAATGGCTCGTCACCAGCAGCCCACTGACCTCCTGCATAGCTGCTACCTACATTCAAATGCAAAAACATCATCTCTTTCACAGCAACTCTATTTACAACATTACAAGTAGAACCAGAAAATAATGAGCAACGGACTATAGTCAAATATTATTGATGAAACTTCATAGACAACCAAACTATACCTGAGAAAGGAGCATGGGCAAGTGAATAATCTTTAGCCTTGTAATGCTCAAAGCCATGTACAGGTAGTGCATCTGTCGCAAGCTCGTCATTATTCCAAGTGACTACTCGCACTTCTGGTCTCTGTGCATTCCCCTGCTATTACAAATTTACATGTTATGGGCCTACAAATGCCAGCTTTGAAAAACTAAAAAACGGAAACAATGATAAAATACAGGAAAAATGCAAAACAAATGTAAAAAAACCCCAAAAATAGGTAGAAAGCAGGAGAGAAAAATAATTCATGTTTCATGTGCATAAAATCTAAAGAATTTGTGATCTCCATTGAAAGGAAAAGAATAAAGCATGATTAGCACTGTTGTATTACAAATTTACCCCAAAAAAGTGGGCCAATGTTCGACAACACGCTATAATTTCCACTAACATGAACATAGCACTAAAAGATGGGATAAGAACGTGATTTAATCAATAACAAAGATAACAGACAACTAAATAGACAATCCAAAATGATTCGCTAACACTCGAGGGAAGAACAAGTCAAACACCTGACGTGATGGAACAGTGCTACAGAAGTCCTCTCCATCTTCTTCTCCAGGGATGTAGGCTAGAACAACCAAAGAATCACCAAAGGGAGCAATTCCTGAAATGAAATAGGTGGTTTGAAAAGATGCCACAATATCCACCTTGTTCATGCTAGACATTGGCATGTGCTTATATGTCCCATTGGCGTCTGTATTCTGATTGGTTCTAATTGATGCAATTTTAACAGATGTTCCCCACCCAATGACCAACAGAGTATCGTCCTGAATGTGATGTAGAATATGTTAAGAGAGAAACAGTATTATCTAAATCAAAAGTAATACCACGTAAAATATTTTTAGTTACTAATTGCATAGTATTCAACAATATAGTTATGTCCCTCTTTCAGCGCACTCCACTTTTTATAGAACTTCAAATAATGTTCCATACATTGTTTATCTTCTACTAACCTGCCAAACTAAATTAGGGAGCAAAAGCTCAGGGCGGGGGCTTCCTTGAGGTCTTTCAATGAATGTTATACGTTGATCATTAGCAGCATCATAAACTTTAACACCTGCATCATTAGCCCAGGCAACGAGACTACTTCTCCACTTCACTACGTGAATTGGACCTTCACCAGAGTGCAGAACCTGTAAAAAGGATAATTATTTCACTGAGATCAAGATTTCAGAAAGCTCTGTCTCCTTTGAATTAGCATGGGTTAAAAGTAGAATTGCCTGGGAAACTAAACAAACCTGATCTCGATAGCCTATCCACTTCTTGACATTAAAATATACATGACCAGCTAAACCTCCGGTCACAAATCTTCTGGATGATTTCCTTGCATAATCTGGGTCTAATGCAATGGCCTTCATAGGACGGTGATACTCAAATTGCATTTTCTCCTCGGTGAAAAGACTATTTATTACAACAGAACCATCATCAGAACAGCTTCCAATGTATTCACCTTCTACATCAAAGCAGATATCATTGACTGCAGCAGAATGAGCAGAAAATTCTTTAACCTGTAGAAGAGGAAATTTATTATTCATTTCAAGTTTCAAGCATGAGGCTGCCTAATCAGACAATAATGTCATAAAATAAAAAACAGTCCCCATTTAAGAACTCAGACGATGGATTGTGCATAATGAATGGTGATATAGGATAAATGTGCCAAGTGGTATTTCTCTGATACTAAGGAATTTGAAGGCAAAGGATTTTCGGCTGTATGGCTACAATATTGGCCCACAGTTGTAAGCTAGAGCCTAGAATATTGATTTTTATCTGAGTCCTAATTTGAGTTCCAAATATTCTGGATTAGTTTAGCTCAGGTATTCATGCCTCAGTTTTCCAATTTTAAGTCATGTATGCAGAACTCCGAATAGGAATAGGAATAGGAAATTCAACAGTATATGAACCGAAACAACCTTCCATTTTATAAGTGAAGAATATCATTATTAGGTATTTTACAGATTATGAAATTGTTGAGCTATTGGAGATTTGTTCTGTGCTTCAGCGGCATACTGTAGAGGTGATTCCTGCAGGCTGCAGGTATGGCAAGTCATTTAACTGATTCTCTTGAGACATACATGATTGAACTGAGGTAAAATTTTTTTGGGAAAAACAACATAGAGGGTGCTCGAGTTGGAAGTGAAATATTTCGTCCAATCATTTAATGCAAATAAAATCTCCAACGCTTCCATTTTGACTCTGAATACTCGAAGCTCAAAACTAACGTGCACAAGTTTATCAACATAAAAATTGCCGATTTCAGTAAAAAGTCAAAGCCATGGCATATTTAATATTGGAATTTGTTAACCAACACCCACAAAATAGATTTCTTTTTAATGAAGAGTGAACGTGCAATATTTAAATTAAAAACATGTTAAAGTTAGCAAAGGTAATCCACATATAACTTACACAATTACTCCTGAAACATTTCTCAATCTCCGATATAATTAAAACCAATCCCTAGTGTGTTCAGCTAAGAGAAGGTCCTGGCACTTGAGATTGTGAACTTTCCCAGCACAAATGATCTTCAGCTAACCATTATCTATTTCTTTCATGTCCTAGTGACAGTCTTGGACAGCATCAATTTCTTGCAAGCGCATGCATGTTTCCATGTCTGTATATGTGCAATAACACTGAAAATAGTTCTTTTTCTTTATATAAGAAAAAAATATTATGTTCGTAAGAATTGGACGGGCAAAATTCTAAGACAAAAGTTCAATCAGCGTTAGCTCATTCAAGGATTTCAATGGTGAGTCAAACCACTAATTATAGCATTTCCCAATTATCCAATTCACCTTCCTATTCAACCAATTATATCCCTAGGAAAAAATTGTACCAACTTAACAGAACAATTTCTAGTACTCCTGGAGTATGGAAACTCCATACTCCCAGCCTAATTAACATTTGTAATAAAAAATTGGGACCCACTATTTAATTGTGACAGAAATATTAATGCTAGCAGGGACTCCCGGGGGTACTAGAAACTTTGTAGCAACATATCCAGACCACCCATAATTCTCTTAACAAAACTGCTAACTATAAGTCAAAATCTATCCAAAATCCCACTAATGATCATTGATCAGCCATAATATCTAACTGAGTCAAACAAAACACCATTACCACCTAATTAAAAACAAAATTGACTCAACAAAATGAGAATAAAAAAACTAACTTGATTTCCAATGAAATCGAGAATGTGAACCGAGCCGCTATGGGTACCGAGCGCGATCATGCGTTCAGCAACGGCAATACATGAAGCTGCATCGCTTTGGAGTAGCGTTGGCACACTGCCACCCATTCTCTGGTACTTAAGCCTCGGTTCATCTTCCTCTTCTTCCTCAGCCTCCGAATTTAGAAGAAGACTAAGAAGAAGAGAGACGTCGTCGCCTTCCATTCCCTTCTCTGATTGCTTCGGTGACATTGAACAAAAAGTAGCTAAAGTCAATGAAATTGAGTGATTGAAGAGAAATATAGAGAGAGATTTGTTGAGAATCTGGGCTGGAAATTTAGATTAGAAGCTTTTGGAGTCTCGTGAGGGCGGGGAGGGCTGGCTAAAAAGTAAAGTTATGAAAAGTACATACTAAAGTTTAGGGATAATTGCAGTAAAAGCCTCAGATTTTTGAAACACTATCAAATTTTACCTAAATTTTTGATTTGTTGCAACCGTCACCCCTAATCTTTCCAAACGTTGTAGGTGAAGCCCTTCTGGACAGTTTTCATCCACAATTCCATTAGTTGACTAAAAATTTAACTTTGATCACACTTTTAATATTTTTAGAAGGGACAAAAAAATAACTTTATATTTATCACATTAAGCCCCTGTTTGTGCCACATTTTCTTCTTCTGATTCTTCTTCTCTCTTGTCGTCGCCTTCCATTCCCTTCTCTGATTGCTTCGGTGACATTGAACAAAAAGTAGCTAAAGTCAATGAAATTGAGTAATTGAAGAGAAATATAGAGAGAGATTTGTTGAGAATTTGGGCTGGAAATTTTGATTAGGTTTCGCCTTCCATTTTATTTGTTTAGATTAGAAGCTTTTGGAGTCTCGTGAGGGCGGGGAGTGCTGGCTAAAAGTAAAGTTCTGAAAAGTACATGCTAAAGTTTAGGGATAATTGCAGTAAAAGCCTCAGATTTTTGAAACACTAGCAAATTTTACTTAAATTTTTGATTTGTTGCAACCGTCACCCATAATCTTTCCAAACGTTGTAGGTGAAGCCCTTCTAGACAGTTTCCATCCACAATTCCATTAGTTGACTAAAAATTTAACTTTGATCACATTTTTAATAATTTTAGAAGGGACAAAAAAATAACTTTATATTTATCACATTAAATAATTAAACTAATTAAATTAAAAAAAAAAAAAAAACACAATTGTCTTCTTTTTCTCATCCCCATGCACACTCCCACCCCTTCCCCCACCTCAAACCCGAAACCAGCCACCTGACTACCGCCATCTCTAATTCTTTAGGGTTCGTCTTTTGCAAAACTACAAAGAAAAACCCCAAAAATATAACATGGATGAAAGTGGAAATTTGAAGTCCAAGATATCAAAAGAATTAAACCCAGAAGCTCGAGCATCCAAGAAAATGTAATTTTTTTTTTTTCAGAGTTTTGAGAAATTAGTAGGTAGTAAGATTACGACCCCGTTTGATACCCATTAATTTCTCATTCTCATTTCAACCATATATTCTCCTAATAAAATAATATTACACACAAATAAAAAAAAATTATCACATTTTCACCACACATTCTTACATCAATCACTATTCCAAAATTTCCGTTCTCCTCAAAATGGGTTTCAAACAGGGGCTACATTTATCGTTGTTTTGGTTAGCAAATTAGTTGTTTGTATTCTGGATTAGTTAGAATTTTTCTTGAAATCAAGAAGAAAAATTCCTAAATTTTCTCTTTTCTTCTTAAATTTCTCACGAAGAATGTGGATCAGAAAATTGTGGTGGAAGTGAAAATGCAAGAAAGTGATAAAAAAA
>CAIGRR010117033.1:0-18258 GCA_903798365.1 Fraxinus sp. 1973-6204 | reverse complement strand
AAGTTGGGTTACAAAAGTAGGGGTGCTCCTTGCGATAATCGTACAACGCTTCAAATTTACTTTTGCACCTCAGATCAACATTCATTGGGTAAATGTCCTTTCCATCTGCTTCCATCTATTTCCTCTATTTTATAGACTCGTGTTTTGCACATGACACAATTTAGGAAGGTAAAATATCAATTCAGTTAACCTTTATTATTTATTTTTAATATAAACAATGAAAAAAAAAAAATAGAAATACAATATTTCAAAAAAAAAAAAAATCTATTTACTAGTAATCAGGTTTTTAATTTTTCTTGATATACAATTATTATTTTTATTTGTTACACCAATTTTTTTTTAAAAGTTACTATTTCCATCAACCCTAGTACTCTCCTCGACGGTAACTCATATTTTTGACTTTGTTACAGAAGAAACGTACTGTGGAGTTCTCAATAAAGGTACGAAAGTAGAGCATCTTTGCCCGTTGATTGTTATCCACAGTCAAATAATTTTCTATTTTCCATTTTCTTTGTCAGCGTGAGACTTGTCATTTATAAATGAAATCCATATTGGATTGTCATTTTGGATTACATTTTAATCGTTTGAAGTTCGAACATAAAAATTCCAAATACAATAATGGAGACGGGAAGAAGTTCAAATTCGCCTGCTCGAAAATGGATTATGTAATCGACACTGTTAGTACGAATTACTCCAACTTGTTATCCGGTAACATGAAACTGAATTAACAATTATTATTTTTAAATTTAAAAGTAGTAAATTGCCCAAAATCTTCATACCCGAAGGAAGTAGACCAGAAAGCCCATCTCCAGTAAGAGCATAGGCCTGAGTAAAAGGAAGCCCTACAAGTATTGTGAATCCTTCAAACCCTAACCCTAAAGTCTCTTTCCGCCGCCGAGTTGGTGTGTATTTGAACCCTAACCTATTTGAACCAGAGTCCTTTCATAGAAGGAGTGGCGGCTTTGCTGGTGGTGGATCAGGAGGCAAAGGGAGAGAAAGCTGCTGGAAGCATTTCGGTCGGGAGGCATTGGGAAATGAACCTTTTCGCTTACTGAAAATCATTTCATTTCCTAAACCTCCCATACCGATGGCTTTTGAACTTTCCTCCCCTTTCCTTCTGTCCGTTTGTTCATGTTTATGCTTGCTTCGATCAATGAATCTCCTTGCCTAGTTCGCATCTACCTGATCTGATCCNCCCATACCGATGGCTTTTGAACTTTCCTCCCCTTTCCTTCTGTCCGTTTGTTCATGTTTATGCTTGCTTCGATCAATGAATCTCCTTGCCTAGTTCGCATCTACCTGATCTGATCCCGTCTTTTTGGATTTTCTTTTATTAGGTATAGATCTGATTATATTTCGCCCAATTTTTTCAGGAATATGTTTAAACTCATAAATTGATTGTCGCGTTTTATGGTACGAAATCTCTTTGAAAATTGTTGAACTTTTTATTCATAATTCTGGGTTTCAGGCAGTGATTGATTAAGATCTTCGATTATTATTCATGTGATGATTACTTTTTGAGACTTTAATTTTGTTTTCTATTTTAATTGTTTTTGTTCCAAATAATAACCTGCAGTCTCAAAATGCTTGATTATACCATTTAAATTATAAGAAAAATTGTAATTTCAGTCTTTTACTCTGCATATAATGATAATCTGTGTAAATATTGATGCTTCCACTTCAACCCATGGTGATGCAACTTTTATATTGGTGATTGTTTTACGCAATTTTGCTCTGTCATCTTCAATTCACAACAACAAATTTTAATATATTTTTATTATTTAACAATTTAACTTTATTTTTATTTTTAGTATATTAAATTATAATCAAGTAATAAATAATAATTATTGAATGCATTAAACTAAAATTACCTTTTTTTATTCAATCATCAAGCAATGTCATAACAATTGGACCGAGTTAAGCGGCCAGATAAACGGTCCAATTTCTTAAAAACCGTGACTTTAGAAATCAGAGCAAAACCAGACAAATTGGGCAGTTTACCAGAAATCGGTGAATCAATGACGATTTTTCGATTGATTTTGACAAAAAAATAGTAGAAGTGGAATGGAAGAATATGTATGTAATTTTTGGTTTACCTCGGTTATCTTATTTAAAAAGAAAGAAGTTGCCTCTCAGGAGTCAGGGTGGAGAGCTTATGGATAGGCCTAGGCTATTAACCCTATGGTAACTCCCGCTTGCAACAAAGCCAATTCTACCTTGCGAGGAATCGAACTCTACACACTAATGCGCTGAGCCCTAACCGCCCTCCCCTTTGCCACTGGAAGATTTGCCCTGGGATTGTGTTTAGAGCGTTCACTTTGGGATTGTTGAAAATGTGTTCTTTTTGACATTTTGAAAATTTTGGCTTGATTATAACTGAAAACACTCAAAACGACAAGTTTTCTTTGTAAATTTTTAACTTGTTTTCAAAAATGCGTTTTCGAAAATAAGAAAACGCATTTTTACTATTTTGAAAAATCGAAAATAGAAAACGGTTTGAAAATGGTAAAGAGAAAAACACCCTTAATTTTTCCATTTATTTGGGCCTTTTTAATATTCATTTAATGTTAAATATTATTTTATTTAGGTCATGTTTGGTGGAGATTAAAATTTATACTTTAATTTTAAAATAAAATTTTAATTTTAACTACATATTTTATGGGATTCAAAACTTTTTATTCACACATTTTATTAATTTCTATCAATATTTACTAAAAATTTAATTTTGATCATAGCCAAATAGCCAAATAGGAGCTTAATATAATTTTTGAATAGAATATATATCATTAAGTTAACAAAATGAGTATAAGCGAATATATAAATGATTTATTTAATTATTTTAATTTTCGATTTGATCCTTTTCTGATATTAAGCCCCTGTTTGATGTTAATTAAGAAGAGCCTTTCTTTTTCTTTTTTTTGGGAAATGAGTTGGAATAGTGATTTTTTATAAAAAAAATATGGTTAAAAAGTAGTGAAAAATTTTGAATTTACAAAATGTTTTATTATGAGAATGTGTAGTTGAAAATAAATTTTTAAAAAAAAAACAGGAGTTTTTGGATAATAATAGGCAAACAAAGGTTAAGTGAAATTCTTTTTTTAACAACTAAATGTAATATTTTAGCTAATTAAATATTATTCTTAATTTAGTAATTATAATAGTAATATAATTTATAGTTACATAATTTTTAAAATAAGTTATTTGTTGAGAATTAAAAATAAAGAAATTCTATGCATTTGGTATTATATTTAGCCCCTGTTTAGAGAGACCAATTTCTCGAAAATGCATTTTTTTACAACTCAATTTCAATTACACATTTTCCCGTAAAATAATGTTACGTAAACTAAATTTTTTTTCTTATTTTTTTATCATGTAAAAATTCACAATTACAAAACACATTTACCCCAAAATCTCATTTAAATGACGCTCAAACAAGGGCTTAGTGTAATGTGTCGATGATAAAGTTGCACTAAATTAGTACTATGAGTGGAGATGCATTATTGTTTCAGATTAACATCTGATGCAGCTAAAACTTGAACGATTTTTTATTAGGAGTTTTCATCTTATGCCCTTGTTTGGTTTCATTATTTTCAAAATATATTTTTCTTTCTTATTTTCAACCAAACATAATTACATTTTTCAATAAAATAATATTACATGCAAATACAAAACTTTTACTTATTTTTTAATCACACATTTTCTAACAAAATACTATTCGACAATGCATTTTGGGCAAAAATGGGGATCAAACATGCTCTATGTTCTACAAAATGAAGCTGCCCTGAGTTTTCGATCAAAGTCGCAAGCTTTCGAGTTGATTAGTCTTTATTGAGTCTACCAGAGTGCACTGATTAATCTACAAGTTCTTCAACTGAAATTGGAGTACCAAATTTGGAGACTTTAAGATTGCATTTCCAAAAACAATTTGCTGAAACTTGGCTGCACTGTGGCATATCATCTGCCATTACTTGTCTCAATGCAAACTATTAAATATATCAGTGCAGGCAAGCTTTAATATTTGGGTATTTGAGAGGAATATCAGATTGATTTGGATTTAAATCTATACGACAAGGTTTCAATTTTCTAAAATTTTATTGTTAGCTGAAAGTATTATTGAACATCCAATGTGTCTCCAATCTGTTAATGTTATTTTTATGTACATTTTTTCTGTGTCTCATTGAGTTGAAACCCTGATATGAAGTCCATTAGGTGCTTCGACCCTCGGAAATTTCATCAGCTTGTTTCCTCCTACTTCCTCCCATTTGTATCGCGTCACAAAGTAATGAAGAAATGTAGATATTTCCGCTAGTCCAAATTCTTTTCCGGGACACTGCCTCGTTCCTCCTCCAAAGATGAACGAGTAATTCTGGTTTTCAAGGCCCTTTTCCTGCATTTTTCACCATTTTATATTAATACCCGAAGTTTTAATATCTTGTACATTATACCGTCGAGTATTTATTTAGGATTTAGGATTACGAACCAGCCATCTCCAAGGATTGAAGGTGTATGGATCAGCATAAAGGCATGGATCATAATTATTCTCCCTTGTATACACATATATCCTCCATCCTTTGGGAATAACATATCCTGAAAGGGATAAACAAATCGATAAGCAATTCTATGATAAAATAAGTAAAAAATAGAATTAAGGGTCTCTGATTCTTGATGGCCTTGCGATTTAACTTTATATACCATTTATTTCCATGTCTTTTGTTGTCTTCCTCAAAATTCCATTAACTATTGTAGCTAATCTTGAGGTCTCATAAATAACCTGCATCATAGAGTTATTACAAATCAATTAAATGAAAAAACTCCCTACTAATTATCTATTTCAGATGAGAATTCGAACACTTACAGCACGCGTAAAGCACATTGATTTGTAGTCATCATAGTCGATAGGATCCTCAGGCCTTTTATTTTTTCTGATTTCCGTATGTTCTTTCTACAGAATTCGTGATATCAGGTTGGTATATGCGAAACATATAAGCCAGATGAAACCGAATCTTTTCTTAACTTACTCTCAATTGTTCAAGTGCTTTTGGATGATCATGAAGATACTTGATGGCCATCATTGAAGTAGTCGAAACAGTCTCATATCCCGAATACAAAATTGTGATGATCAGATCAATCATCTCCTCATCATTCAGCTTATACTTGTTCTTTTCACTGTAGAGTAGGTAATCAAGCATGTCGTGATGAGTTTCTCCAGAAGCTATTCTCTCTTCTACGAGTTTTCTCAACAAAATCGTAATGTTTTTCCTTGCCTGTGATATGCCTCAATATTAAGTTTCTAAGCATTTCATTCAGAAAGGAACGTGTATGTTTGGTAGACAGTAGCACGATTTAATTACCTTGATGCTGAGATAATAGTTTGTATTAGGAAGATTGATAGGCAGAGACAGAGTTCCCAGCACTAGCTTAAAGAATTCAGGCATGAATTCTTGAGATATTGAGACGGATTCAACACTTGCGATTTGCCTCAGTGACGAGAGAAAAGCCATCTGATCAACAAAATCATAAGAGAGGTGCATATCATTAACGAGGCAAAATTAAGAAAACCAAAGCATGATCACCATTACCCACCTCTTTTGTTTTCTGTTGAATATCAATGATTTTGTTATCCCATTTGTTGATATGGGATCTCATAAAATCATCGATTTTCGGCAAAACTTGATCTTTAATCATGGTGGGGCTAATGAGAGCAAGCAATGCACCTCTCATGTACTTATGAGTGCCACCATGGACAGCTGCTATGTTGCATTTGCCTAAGATGTCTAGCATGGACTGAGGATAGCCAGGGACAATGCCTTTCGATTCGTTAACTAGGATATATCTATTTAGCTCTGGATCCATAGAAATAATTGTAGGGCACCCAAAAATGTGGGACTTGAAAAAACTTCCATACCTGTTTTGGTAACATAAGAGGTCAAAAAATTAGTTGCAAGTATTCGCAAGATTTTGAACCACCTTAGAATGATAAAAGAGACCTTGTTCTTTTGTTTCTCATGAAGGCTGGACCTTGTTTTAGAAACTCGTTAGTTTCGCCAAGAACTGGCCATCCCATGGAACCGGGGGGTAGTCCGTTCTTCCTGTGCCTTACTTGATTCCATCTTAGTAAAGCAGTGCTCAAGATGCAGAGCCCCGAAAATATTCCAACAGTTAGACTGAATACAGCCATAGTTTCTCCCTAGAAACTCCAATCACTTCAGAGTTCAGGGAGAAAGATGTAGATGGTACTGTATTCAAGTGATAAGTGATTCATTGTGCTAATAATTATATAGACCTTACTAAAGGTGTAAATAGGACCATACCAGGCAGACATGGCTCAATTTTGAGATGGCCCGGCTTGGCAGCACGACCTCAATTTAGGCATAGAATGTCTAAAATTATCTAGGTCCGGCCGGCCAATCAGCACCAACTGTGCTGGGCCATGTTGGCCTACACGCACACAACGTGGGCTGTGAGACGTGCATTTCAAGTGTCCAGCCCAACGTGCTGACGAACAAAACTATCTATCAAGTTGCAAAACTAGATACAAGTTCTTGATAACTAACAGTTATACATGCAAACATTTTCATCACATCACTATGATGAATATACCCTTTAGATTATACCTTCTCATATGGAATTTGATTGGTTAGCAATCCATCAAAGTATCTCATGAGTAATTGTGATGCTTTAATCGTTTGTTTATTGATAAAAATTTAAATAAAAGTGAAGAGGAGAAAAAGACCTATGTAAAGAAGCACATGCGGACCACCCTATTGGAAGTAGAAGCAAACCACCGGAAACTAAGTGGTCCATGAAATTATAACTTTAACATATGTTCTTGGTAAGTGAACAAGAGATGTAATCGGATATTTTTAAGATTTGAGGTTCTGTCTTAAGAGGTCAATTTAGGCATAGAATGTTTAAAATTATCTAGGTCCGACCAGTGAGTCAGTCAGCATCAACCGTGCTAGGCCATGTTGGCCTACACACACAACGTGGGCTGTGAGATGTGCATTTCAAGTGTCCAGCCCAACGTGCTGACGAACAAAACTATCTAACAAGTTGCAAAACTATATAAAAATTCTTGATAACTAATAGTTGTACATGCAAACATTTTCATCACATCACTATGGTGAATACCCCTTAGATTATACCTTCTAATAGGGAATTTGATTGGTTAGCAATCCATTTAAATATCTCATGAGTAATTGTGATGTTTTAATCATTTGCTTATTGATAAATATTTTGATAAAAGTGACGAGGAGAAAAAGACCTATATAGAGAAGCACATGCGTACCACCCTATTGGAAGTAGAAGCAAACCACTGGAAACTAAGTGGTCCATGAAATTATAACTTTTACATGTGTTCTTGGTAAGTGGACATGAGATGTATGTTGGATATTTTTAAGATTTGAGGTTTTGTCTTAAGAGGTCAATTGTGTTAAAAGGATTAATTCAAACTCTTATATATTGATTTTTTTTATATATATGTATTTGATGGAGGATTTTAACCCTTAACATACCCCACAAGATGGTTCGCATACCTATCTTGAAACTCAAATGCCTTTTTGAACTTTAGACTACCAATTACTCATTTGAGCTTGCAGATTTGTTCTTGGCATGAGATGTAAGTCCAGTCTGGTTAGGATGATAAGCCCTTTGCACAGTTAGCCACTCATAGCGAGACACATAAAAAGTGACAAGAAATTTGTACGCTTATTGTTACGGGCCTACGGAGGCCCTCCACCTCGTCCATCCACCTCATCCGCCACGTATTGGACGAACTGATCTGGAAAGACCACGTGGCAGACGAATTGATTTCATTACTCTGAACTAAAACGTTATTGCCCCCACTTGGTAGAAGAGCCGAACTCATTCGCCATTCACGACGGATGCAAAGGCCCGCACTCCGTGTTCATTGCGCTTCACGGCCTACCTTGCCATACCTCTACCAAGATCTTTTGTGAGGAGATCTCTCCAAAGTCAAGTCCTTGACTGATTGATGGGACGTGTGGTAGGCTACAAACGGTCAACACAGTTGCTATGTGAAATCATTTAATACCCATCAACCTATGGATTGACAGATTGACGCCTATGAAAGGATGACCCATCCGGGATCGAAGCCACGTGTCCCCCCATCCAACAGTTTTCCTCTTCCTCTCTCTAGTATAAATACTCTCACACTATGATAAGGGAGGGGTCCCCATTCTAATATTTGCAATCTAGTCCTTTTAACTCTAAAAAGCCTCACACTATATTTACACACATTCTCAACCACGTCTCGGTGGCCACTTCATTGCCGGGCACCACTTTCGAATTGACTGAAATACTGACTTGATCGGCGGAGTGCTTGCGGCCACTTTCACCTCGTCGGAAAAGGTCACAAGTGACTAATGACGTGCGACCGTGTGTAGGGAGAAATATACACGAAGACTTATTCTGTTGGCCACGTGTCAGAGGCATTTTTCGGGGTCAACACTTACAATGTTTTCTTCTTATTCTTATCATTAGGGAGATTCTTTGAACCTATAGAAAATTCCTTGCAGGATAGGGTGGTTTTATACGCTTATTGATTAATTCATAACTAGTTGTCATCTTGTTTGGAGGAAATTCTCATATGAAGAAGTATCTTTTTTCAATTGGTTATGACATCTTTTTTACGAACGATCACAATCTAATATGATTAACGATTATACTTAACTTATTGTTACCAAAATTTTGTCCTTAGTTTCATCATTTTGAAAGTCAAAATACGTTGAGGATAAATAAGGTTTGATAACATGATTACTCATTTACGAATTCTCAAAACATCAATTATTTTCATCCACCATTTTATTGTAAAATATCTTATTAATATCCCGACATTCTTCTCTTAATTTATAATTTTAAAAAACTTTGTATTAATATTTTGTTACCTCAAAGATGATTGATTGGGTAGGTGTGCTTTGAGAGGGGAAAAAATAGGATCAAGGGTATTGAATTCACGTGTGGGAGGTCCCACGTGCCCTCGTTTCTATTCATTGAAATTAGTTAAACAATCATGCTACAATATTAGATAGGTTGATGGAAATACTGACATAGGCCCCGTTTGAGTCATCTTTTTCTAAAATGAGAATGAAAAATATAGTCGTTATTGGGCCCCACACAAGATATAGAAATTCAAAATTGATGATTTGATGTGATGGATAACGGTCATATTTTTCGTTTTTAGAGATGAAAAAGGTAGCTCAAACGGGGCCATAATGTCACATGACATTCTATCACTAGACTGTTTAAAACACAGTTAGCTTTTTCATCAAATTATCTTCTGTCACCAACTCGTCAATCAATTCATTGTCAAAATTCTTCTGGTAAAGTGGCATAATCTTCAGTTGAATTTCTTTCTTGTCATTTGCATTGATATTATTTCTGTCCTCTTAAACAAAATAAAATGGTATAAACAATAATTTATTTGATGTTGAATTGAAATTATAAAATAAAAGTGAAATAATATTATAAAATGTAAGAGAGAGAAGCTCGGGTCAGTAACATCAATGCCTTCTTTGTCGATCATTAGCGACTTAAGATTTATAGATAATTGTCAATAATATAATTGATGATATTGTCTGAACACATTATAAAATAAGTTAAAAATAATATTATAAAATGTTGAGAGAGAGAGAGAGAGAGGCTTCGGTCAATAACACCAATGGCTTTTTCGTCGACCATTACAACCAAAGATCTATTGGTAATTGTCGATAACATAATTTAGTTTCACTTTTTTTTTCTTTCTTGTATCAATTACTAATGTGATCTCTAGATATATAATAGTTTGTTATATCTATAGTCATTTTTATGTGTTGGATGACAATTTTTGTTCTTGACACTTCGAACCTACAAAGATATCTCATTGACGTGATGGGTCGAATCCTCCGTAAGGAAGCTTTGGCCTCCAACTTGTTGACCTATAGTTGACTTTATTCTTAATGTTTTGATCATAATAAATAAGTAATTTTGTTTCTAACAACTAAATTTAAGTCTTCAAAGCATTTGAAGGAAAGTTGATCGGAAGTTATGATCACAAATTGGACTCGCAGAGAAGGTCAAGATCGAAATCAAAGTCTTTCAAGCATTCAATACAAGATTCTTCAATACATGAGCCTAATAGCAAAAGAAGCATCAAGAACTAGGCCTTTTTAGATCAAATGTAAATGTACTAATACTTAATATTTAGCAATGAATGTTTTAAGCTCAAAACCTTTTTCATGCATTAAAATCTATTTTGTGCAAGAAAAGTTATTGTGACAAAATGTTTTTATCAAATATAAAAATATAACTTTTTAAAATGATATTTGATCTTGAAGAATATCATTTATATTAAAAAGTTGGTTAAAAATACTTTTCAAAAGTCCATGCTTTTCAAAACATTCGAATCGGGTCAAATGGGACCAAAACGTGAAAATCGACATAAACATCGATTGTCAATCGGCGGTGATCGACCAGTTGGGGGTGGTGATCGACCAGAAAGGTCCAACTATCCAAAATTCGATCGTTCTGAATATGGGTTGTACAACAAATATATTGGTCTTCTGGACATAAGACGGTCAATCGACTACTCAGAATGTTTCTTTTTAAACACTATAAATATCCTCACTCTTTCTACACATCATTTTTTAAGAGTATTAAAGTGAGAAATTCTTGAGCAAAACTCTTTGAGCTTATATTTTATTTAATTCATCAAACTTTTACGTTGAAAACTTTTAATTGATTGAATCAACTTTTGGAAATCATTTTTTTCATCAAAGTTTTTTCATCTAACATTTAGCTTCATTATTGCAATTTATTGAAGTGTTAACCTCTCTTAGAAGTAAATTCATTTTTATCATTTATTAAGAGAGATGTTCAAATTGTAAAAACATTCTTCATATTTGTGAGGTCTTATTGATGCCCCTTGAAAGCTCAAAAGTTTGGATCATATTGAAATTTCGTAAAACTCAATATTGTATAAAAATCGGTACTCCTTGTTTGTAAGTTATTGCACCATAAGTCAATCAATATAGTGAAAAAGATCTTGCTCTTGATGGAGAGTTTGGTAACAAATGACGCAGATAATTACTTTGGATCGAACTTGATAAGTGTGTTATGTGTACTTATCTGGGTCATATTACTAAACTTTTATGTAGTCAACGTATTGAATTCTACTTGATTTAATTTCCTTTTTGTTTCAGTTTTGGACTCATTTCTAAGTAATTGGGAAAGAAGAAGGGTGAAATTCAAAGTATGAGGACTAAATTGCAACATTTCAATGGTCGATTTGGACCAAAAAATGGAGATTGAAGATGTTACGGGTTCAATTGAATGCAATTAGAAGTTTAGGGATGGCAACGAAGCGGGGCGGGGCCCGTTACCCGTTTAAAGTGGGGCGGGACGAAGCTCTTGCCCCGTTTAATTTTTATTTTTTTTAAGTTTTTGATAATTAATTTTTATTTTCCCTATTCATTGAACTTAGACAAATAATTTTAGTTGCCATTTTCTATTAGAACTAATGAAATTTTGTGAAATTTTCCATTTAAAGAATTGTAATCTAAAAAAAATAAAAATTTAAACGGGGTAGGGCATCCATTACCCGGCCTCGCCCTTAGGCAAAATTCCCAGCCTCGAATACCCGATTAAACGGGTTATTCTCACCACGGCGGGGCCCTCGGGTATTGGGTTTGTCGAGTTTTTTTGTCATCCCTATAGAAGTTGAAGGGTCGAAATTACAAGAGAAAACAAGCTTAAAAAAAGCAAGAATCGAATTCGGGGACCAAGGTGCAACGTTTGAAAGTGTTTATAACTGGGCGACTGCGCAGTAATAATAGCCAGGGATCAAAAGCAGAGGAAAAATCATATGCCTGGGCAACCGCCCGATTTTTGCCTGGGCGCCAATATGCAACTTGAATTCTGTTTTTGTTTTGAATTCTATTCCAACTGGGATTCTTTCTTTTGAGCCATTATTTGCACTGAGAGGCATATAATTTCAAATTATCAACATAATTAAGGTGTGGAGTATTGATTTCTAAAAAGGTTAAGAACACATCAAGATCTAATTTCAAGAACTTCAAAATTGAATTCAAGAATTTTCGGGTGATGAACATCTTTTATATCTTTTGCTTTCTTCTTCACAACATGTTAGGCTAAACAAATTTAGTACTAGATTTACGATAAATCTCGTATCATGAACCTTTAATTTTTTATTTTTTTATATTCAAAAATGTTTTCAATTATTATACGATTTTCATGGTATTATCTTCTTTACAATTATGTGTACAATGATTGCATGAATATTGTGATTTGTTTTACCTTCAAAAGATGAAAAATAAGTTAGATACAGTGTTATCTGTTGTAGACTACGATAAGGGATATAAATAATCGCTATACTTTATATGATCTTCAAGTATTCATAAATTTTTAATGCATTCTTGTATATTCGCATCCGTCATAAAAATATAGTCGGGTCACATGTGAAAATAAATTTAATTCTAATAGGGAGAGATTATTAAACAATTAAATCATGTTGCCAAATTGAAAGGTTAGAGTTAGAGGGGATTCATGATTCTAGTGCGCTTTTCATTGTTATATATTAACAAATTTTGCAGTAATCGCAATGTTTGCATTGATTTTAGTTAACTGGGTTTTGCAATCATGAGTATATTAACTAGTGACAATTTAATCGTTGAAAAATCTTAAGTTTTTATTGTTTCAGTTAAGACTTAGTTTATTTGAATTTAAATCAATACAATCTCTGTGGATACGATATTTGCACTCAAAAATTCATTTTACTACTTTTGAACAAACAACAACTTGTGGTATTTAAAACGATCAAATATTTTTGTGACAGAACTTCCACAATTATAATGTTTGTACATTTTCTTTCCTTTTACTCATTACTTTCGTATATGTGCACTTTATTTGCTTGATTTATTCATTCCAAGCTTGCTAGAATTTAAATTAATTTTTTGAGAATTTTTTGAAAGCTTCACCCCCTCTTGATTAGTTATGCATGGACTATTACAATCAAGCCATTGTTTGTCTCCTTTTAAATCAAACTCTCTAATTTTCATACTCATTTTCAACCACGTATTCATACAATAAAATATTTTGCACAGAAATTCAAAACATTTCCCTATTTTTTAATCTCATACTCTTCGAAAAATCACTAATTAAAATATCATTTCTTGTAAATAATGACCATCAAATAGGGGGTGAGTTGGACAACCAAAATGAAGTCTATTAAAAGATATTTAGATCGATTAGTTTACATCTATTTTGTGGGTTTTATTTTATACTAAAAAAGGAAAGAAGAGTCGAGGTTTCATTTAAAATCCCAAATTAGGATGCTTAGCATGTGCTAGATGCCACAAAATCAACCTAATCACATGCCCTTTAACTAAATAAAGTGGGAAATTATTGCTTGATCCTTTTCAGTATTAAAAAGCCATGGATTCTTGATTCTTAAGCAAGGTTGTTCTAGCTTTTGATCATTTCCAATTCACATGCAAATCAATTTTGATTTTTGGCTAGTATTAATTACAACAATTATGCTTCTTGT
The DNA here is from genome assembly GCA_903798365.1 of Fraxinus sp. 1973-6204. NCBI lineage: Eukaryota > Viridiplantae > Streptophyta > Magnoliopsida > Lamiales > Oleaceae > Fraxinus > Fraxinus sp. 1973-6204. The sequence continues at coordinate 4,697 of CAIGRR010117033.1, read as the reverse complement.
ACATTAATGGTTGACATCAACTTCGACACTCCGTCTGTTTATAGAAATCCTGACCATTTATTGAAAAAAATGTTGTTGAAATCAATGTATAAAATTTTGTCAATTCAAATGATGTCAAAAAAGTGTCAAACTTGATGTTAATATAGCATGATTGTAATTACGAATAATGGGTCATACATTCTTTCAATATTTTATAAAATCGTTATTTAATTTCATGGATTTTGATCAACCTACAAAATATGAGTTAACAACAAACAATTTCACAAGACACAAAGATAAAAGAAGATCAATCAAAATAGTGTTGGTCGAGTCCAAATATAGGACTGAAATGCACATTACCATCCAAAAATCACGGTCCAACTACATTTTAAAATATAGTAAAATAAATTTATTATTGTCGAGAATTGCATGTTCCTGAAGTGGATCCCACCTGCAAAATTTAATTTCGTGTCATTTTCATACTTTGAGTGCTTCGCAAATTAAAATTTAAATGTTACTAACAAAAATTTAATAATGCAAAAAATCCAATTGATGACAAAAAATAATAAAAATAAAATAAAATAAAAAATAAATAAAATTCAAGTTTCTAAACTCATTGCACATTTCTTCTTGCGATAGCACTCAATTTGGACTCGAATATAAATGTTTATGAACAAAGCTTTGTTAGAATGGGCCTAAATCATCCTAGGCACGCCCGGATAATTTTCATAAATAACCTAAGTATAGAAATTATTTCTATAAGGCAATCCAAACTTTTTATTTTACATACAAAAATACTGCATTACATTTGTTACATCCCGTGTTACTTCTATTTCGTAATACATGCAACAATTGTTAAAAAATATCAAGCCCATTAGTTTGGTTTCAAAGTAAAAGATAAAACACTTATCAGAAAAACGAATCAAGTAGACATACCGTACGTGCACAAAGTTGAATAAGCCACCGTATTATGAAAATAATATGACTTAAAGATGAATGGTAACAAAATTTAAGAAAACAAAACGTTACTTACAACACATGCGTGTATGTCGTTACACCTGCAGAGTAGCTCCCCATTTAAGGTGTCCGTCGCTTGAAAAGTTCCTCCTCCCTCGCTCCTCTGCATTAACAAGAAGAACATTACAATTAGTCTACAATAAAAACTTAATATTTAGTGTTTCTTTGGTGTTAGTTTGATAAGACTCTTGAAAAGTCAATGTTACTTCTGACTAGAAGAATTTTTAGAGAAAGTTGGCACAGGAAGCTCTTCTGTAAGAAGTAGATACGAAAATAGAAATCCTGCAAATGGACTCTTAGCCCCTGTTTAGTATATATTAAAATTTTCATTTTCATTCTTCTACTTATTTTTAACCACGCATTCTTCAATAAAATAATATTTTCTATTACATCAATATTTTTTTCTTCTTTTTTATTCATACATTCTTTATCAATTTATTATACCATTCCAATTATAAATTGCCACGGTTTGTCCCACATTATTTTTTTCATTCTCATTCTTTTACTCATTTTCAACCACACATTCTTCAATAAAATAATATTTTCCATCACATTAATAACTTTTCCTTCTTTTTCTACCACACATTCTTCATCAATCTACTATTTCAAAATACATTTTTCCAAAATAATGTGGCTCAAACATACATTTAATTGTACTAAGACGTCAAATATTGTACAATCTGATTTACGAATAAGACAATCCAGCAAAAGGTGGAAGAGACGGGATACCTTGTAAAAATCGCCGGCCACGAAATTAGCCCATCGATTAGCAGCAACATCGTGACAGGTTCGTAGCATGTTAATGAGGTCTCCGGAGTTTTGTACACATGCTAATAGCTTTATGGGAACACTTCTAAAGTAATTAACCAAAACTAATGATTTACTTGTATCATTAAGAACTGATGATTCCGCACGATTAAAGCAACTTCCTGCCTTCATTCCACCATCTCCATCTAATTTTAATTAGATACGCAAAATAAAATTAAGTGTTAAATTTAAATAACATCATAACGCTAGTAAATATAATGCTCGTCATCACTGAATTTTTGAGACCTCATTACAATTTTAGATATTGAGAAATCAAAATTTTAGCAGTGAGACAGCCAAGTCGAGACACTAGACTTAACTTGATCTATCTATCATACTCACGGAGTATTCAATACTCTTTACTCCTGTTTTAATTGACGTGTGCATTAAATAATTGAAACTCATACACATGTCAATTAAATAGTGACAGAGATTACTTAGTTCTATATTCGGAGAGCTCTAAATTTTTTCTCCAAGACCATACAATTATTTGGATGAACTTGAATGAATTCACTCACTGTTTTTTCTTCTTGAATATAAGCCTCGCGTGGACCGTGAGCCTCTACAATTGGACTGTGCCGGTTGTAGGGGCGTAGGGCCACTCATATCGGGCCGAAACTATGTCTATAGCATCTCAAGTAGCCGGATTATTTTGACATTCTTATTGAACCGTAAAATCAAGCACAATATAAGAACAAGTAGAAACTTACATTGATTTTCAACCATGTAATTCCATTGATAAGCAATTCCTTCACTGGCTTCCTTAGATTGAATGGAAGTAAATACAAGTAGCCTTTGGTTATTAGCAACCATGTCACTAACCAATGGCCAATCTTGACCATTTTTAGGCATTTTGGACAGTGGGAACCAGTACTTCATTAATCCTGAATCCGTGAACACCTTTGTCAATCCATTTGGTGCCTTGACATAGTCTTCCAAAATCAGTGTTACAATTTCTGATGGATTTGCAGACAAAAATGCTTCGATTTCCCTCAACGTGTCTATAGCTGGTTTCTGCGTACCATACGAGTCCATGTTACATTGAAATGGGCTTTTAGAAAAGTCAGTTTTCTTAAGAAACTCTTCTACAAGAAGTAGAAGCTCTGCCAAATGAGTCATAAAACATTTTATTAAGATCACGTTATGTTTATACTTACAAATGCTGTATAATCGTGGCATTCGCCTCCAGAAGAATGACACAACCATACGTCTCCTTTAAAATCATATGTATCGAGCATTAGTCCACGAACTCCATTCTACAATCCAAGAATGTGTTGCTACTTCATTTAAAAAACTTGTAAACTAGAAAACAAGGTTGAAAATATTGACATACGTTTAGCTGTTGAGTGATATTGTCTTCTTGATTAGTGAAAGTAAGTCTCGGAACTCCATCATCGATCGCAAAAGCATTATGCGTCGTCAAAAATGCATACTTGTTGAATGGTAGAGAATTATTCTGTCCCCACCAGATATTTTTACAAAGTGAATGGACCTTATTTATTAGACCAAAACACACATTATACACTCGAGTTCAAAAGTTCTTACTTACCAGTAACTGGAATTGGTTTGTAGCAGTTGATCTAACACATCTAGAGCCTGAAAATGAAGCTGTACACGAAAAACAATAGAGCCCGGCTTCACAATCTCCATTAGTTGAACATTCATCGCCGATCTGCATTCAAATAAATTCAAGAAACCCATAAAAAAAATTACACCAATCGACCACGACGAAAAAAATATACCTTGCATAATCCATTAGAGCAGGCGACGCCAACTGTGAACAGCAGGGACGCCGTTACTAGAGCAAAAATGTTCTTTACACCCATTGACCGCGAAATTTGATGTCCTGTCTTTTGGCTGAGGAAACGAAGAGAAAATCTTGTGACTACCAGATCGAGATAGAGAATATATGGTATGAAAATGGAATATTTTTGTGTAGAAGACAAAGGTTATTGAGAAAATGTCGAAGGGAATGGTTCGTTGCAGAGGATAGAAGTAGTTAGGACATGATGTGAGTACAACTCCAAGGTTTGGCACAAAGTCATGACAATTTCTCATAGTATTTGACGTTTGATACAATATTTAGGACGGTTTGAATTCTCTGTCGGCAGTAACGTAAAATTTGTGCCAAATGTCAATGCCAGTAATTTACTGCAATTAAGGTTTAACAGCCTGTTATCTTTTACATCTTGGAGAATTTATATGGTAATAATCAAATTAGTATAAAACACGTTTGGTAGGTTGAGATAGACACGATAGATTTTACGACAAGTTTGTCACGAGTCTTTCTGTCATCATTGAACAATAACTAGTTATATTAGGGATGGAAAAAAAAAAAATTCGTTCAACCTGATACCCGTGGGGCGGGGATTACCTGCCTAACCAGGTAAACGGGGCTGGACACGATAGATTTTACGACAAATTTGTCAAGAGTCTTTCCGTCATCATTGAGCAATTAACTTGTTATATGCATAGTGCAAGATAGTGACAATTATTTAATTTGATAGATAATTTGGAAGGTCGTTAACGTACTACACAAATCAGTAAAGAATGGTTTAGGAAAGGTAATAAGTTAGTAAACTAATGAATGCATTGTCGTACACGGTATGGATACTTTTAGCCTTTTGCACATTTCTTAGTCTAACCCTCTATTTGGTAAAATTCATAAATTACTTAAAATTCATTTTCAACTATACATTAGTATAAATTCAAGGACCATGCTACATTTACTTTCTAGTTTACTACATGGTTTACTACATTGCCATGTGACGGCCCCCTATTGGAGGGTTTCGTCATTGAATTTAGGATTAAACTATGTGTACTACATAGTTTACTACATGGTTTACTACATTGCCATGTGGCGGCCCCCTACCAACCGCCCCTCCAATAGGGGG
>CAIGRR010116932.1:0-12668 GCA_903798365.1 Fraxinus sp. 1973-6204 | reverse complement strand
TTCCTTTTATTTAAAACATACAATTTAATTAAAATTAAAATCAATCAATGACCACCGATTGAACCGTCGACCCACCGGTTGAACTAGTGACCCGTTGACCCGATGATTTTTCCGGGTCAATCACCGGGTCAGGTTTAAAAACTATGGCTGGAAAAAGTAGACCATCATCTAATTCTTCACATGTGGTTCCCATTGATGAGGATTTGTATATCGAGAAACTGTTTGAAATATAGAAAGATTTGTAGGAAGCTGCACATCAAATTACACTTAAATACAACTTTGAGTTCAAAGTTAAGAAATCAAACAAGTCATTATGACAATTGTCTGCGTAGACGACAGTTTCCGTTGGCATTTGCGAGCGACAAAAATGGACACGAATGAGTGCTTTGTAGTTCGTAAGTAAAATCGGGAACATACTTGCGAAATTGAAATTCATCGAAATGATCACAGGTAAGCTCGAGCATGGTTTATTGGTCGAAAGATAATGTACAAGTATGAGGACCCACAGACGATTTATAGTCCTTCGAACATCATTAGCGATGTCCGTCAAGAGTATGGAGTGGTCACGAGCTACCGAAAGCCTGGAAAGCCAAAGAATGTGCGTCAGAGAATTTAATGAGCTTGGTCGAGAAGTAATGTGCTAAATTGGCTAGGATTTTATTGAGACGGAGTGCGAGAATTACTTTTTTTTCATGACTCTTGGACAATGAATTCAAGGATTTTGAAATGTGATGCGACCCCTAATTCTAGTCGACGGTACAACCCTGAAAGCTAGATATGAAGACAAGTTAATTATTGCAACATGTCAAGATGCCACATTCAAATTTACCCTTTTGCATTAGTTATAGTCGATAGCGAGAATGATCCGTCGATGCGTTGATTCTTCATAAAGTTGAGGAAAGTAATAGGCGAAGTCGAGGACCTTGCCGTTGTAATTGATCGGGGACTGTCTATAATAAATGGTATTGTTGAAATTTTTCCAGGGGCACATCATGGATATTGCATATATCATATACAAGACAACATGAAGACTAATTATAGGGAAAAAGGCATCGAGAGCGGCCGAAACTTATAGTGTTGAAGAGTGTAATAAGTTCATGGTAGAAATAAGCAATAAATCATTACCGACATGGGAGTATCTGACAAAAATAGGGATTATCACTGGGCGCGATCACATTTTTCAAGACGTCGATACAACATGATGACGTCAAACAATGCAGAGTCTCTCAATGAATTATTCATGAAGGATCGAAAGTTACCAATCCTCGCAATAATTGAGAACATTCGTAACAAGTTACAACAGTTGTTTTACGACTATCGTACGAATTCACAAAGTTGCATGAGCTGCTAGCCCCGACTCAAGAGGATAAACTCTTCAAGATTGCAGAGCTTGCGAGAAAGTTAAATATCGAGCCAGTAGATAAGTTGCACTTCTCCGTGAATTGTGTACGTAATATGGCATACATGGTGGACTTGACTAATAACGCAGCACAATGGCTATGTATAAAGTCTTTATAGTGAAAAAATTGTGCTCTCCTTATTACACGACTGATTATTAAAGAGTAGCGTCTACTGAGATTATATTTCCTCTACCTAATGAAGCTGAGTGAGAAGTTCTCGACCATATTCTCCCATTCAATAGTTTGTTGCCACCACAAGTTGATCCGCGTGGTTGTAGACATCCACGTATGTCTAGGATACCATCTACCAGAGAGTTTCCTCGACCGCGTAGGTGCTGTAAGTGTGGAGCAATAGGACATACTCGTCAATTTTGTAACAATATTATTCTCTTAAATGACAATTAGACTGACATGTAATGGTATAGTAGACCGACATGTAATGGTATAGTTGTGAAATGAAGGACCAACTTGTACAAAATCATAGTTGAAGGACCTAGATCGTAAATATTTGATAAATGAATAAACAATTAAATATTCAATGTTTACATGAGTTTTACAATATTTAGTCCTGTCTGGGCGTGATTTTGGAAAATCCATAATCGATTTTCCAGCCAGGCCTAGGTGATATTTTTTGGTCATTGAATGCAAAGCTACATGGCTAAATGCCATATTTGCCCTCATATGTGCAACATGTGTGCTAAATCCTTGAAAACATATTTGATCATTCAAACTATGAACAATTAATGTATACCTACCATGGGGTCCCACCAAACATGTTGTGACTTCACATGTAACATTTTAGACGTAAATATTTGCGTAAATATTCATTTGAGACGTGAAGGGCTAAATTTTGTTGAAGTATTTTGCGATCTTCTCATGACAGTACATGTGTTGCACACATGGACGTCGCTTTCTTGTCGGGAAAACATCTTGTGACCAATCTCAGTCTAATTCTGAATCAAAAATAAATGTCAACATTGTTGTGCCAACTAATCTCTGAACATATCCCACTCATTTTGTTGGGTTTTCTATGTTTGCATTTTAGTTGCAACTTCGTCCCATTCGTCCGGGAGCTCCACCTCTGCTGCGTCGGGGTCCATCTCCGCTCTCGTAAATGCTTCATCAACCATGCCCGCTCGTCGACGGAAGTTGTGAATGACCATAGTTGCAATTACAACAGTTGTTTGCACTTTAAAATTATAACTCGGCATACAATCGAGTATTTTCCAACGACTTTTCCAAACGTCGAACGCACGATCGATTACATTCCTACATGACGAGTGCCTGAAATTAAACTTTTCCCGTGCATTTCGAAAGTTACACATGTAACCGGTGACCCCATCGTAAAATTGCTGAAAATGATACAATATATCTGAACCTTTATAGGGCGCTATGTACCCAAGTCGATGCGCAAACCCCGAGTCAACCAGATAAATATTTTTCATGAGCCGGTTGTGGAAAGTCAATCTCGGGTCACGTATAACCCTAGCCAAGATTCTAGCATCATGACATAAATTAAAATTACATGCCGCTAGCACATTCTACGTCCGATAAAACTCATTCGCGGTCCCGCAGGAGGACTACTCTAACGTGGGTACCGTCAATGGCATCTATGCAATCCCGGAATATGAAATGCTTGTTGAGATTCGGAACGTGATGCTCAGCACCATGATTGTAGTTCGGATCTTGTTTAATTACTTGCCTAGAGAACTCGATGACTGCTTCAAGCACAAGTTTGAAGTAGTATCCAATGGTTTCCAGTGAATGGCTGAAAAGTGTCTACACCTATCTATAACATTTTTCATGCGCTAAAATGCATAGAAACATACCAACTTATTCATACACATCTATATGTTGTTGACTACGAAGTCTGTAATCATCTCGAAGCATATGAACGAAAGATCCCAACATCGCAGGATACATACAGAACTCTGTGTAACATTATTGCGAGCTACAGTTTATAGCATTCAGCATGAACATATGACCATTTCGAGCGAACGGATATCGAGAAACACGACGACTTTGTTCGCGATAATAGTTACTTATAGTAACCTCACTGGTGTGACATATTGAAACCACTCGATAATATTCATTCGTAGCTCTTCCATAAATATCTCTTCATCAAGTTCATCCTCGACATCGGAGGTCAGCTGCAACGCACAGTTGACATCGAAATGAGTCATACCACCACTCTGTAATAGGAGATCAAAGACTATGCTCTTGCAAGTATGTAAACAAATGTAGATATGCATTTCCTTTTATAAGCAAATGGAATGATTAGTGCATTGAAGTTTTGCCCGTAAACACCACTCCTGTATAGTAAAACATGTGAGTGATGTGACATGTATTTTCTTGGTAAGTACTTGGTGAACCAAAATTAAAACATATATCCAACTACAGCTTTTGTTTGCAAGCCTGTTCAATATCCATACGAATCAAGATTTTTGCATTGCACATAAACAACAATCCATCATACATGTAGAACACGAAGAAAATGTTTTAACCTCAACGATAATAAATGTAAACATAACCAAACAGCATCAACAGTAATAAAAAGTAAAATGGATGTCCACACAACCCACTCAAACATAGCGTCACAGAGGCTTTGCTTTCCTATATTCCTGCAAGCTCCACTCCACCCATTCGAACGTTTCGCTCGCATCGTCTTGCATCTCCAATATTTTCCTATTACGGTTTTGGGGAGATGAAAGTGAACGTCTAGTAGTACAAATCAGTTTGTTTTTTCAATCGACCCGTTGCCAATAACTCCTTTATGCATGTCTTCAGGTCCGACACAACATGTCTAATGAAGTTGTCAATTTTGGCTGAAACCTTTTCAATGGCTGTGGTCACATGGTCTACAGAGTAGGACACCTCCCGAGCTGTAAGCTTTTTCTTCTTCTCCTTCGCCTACTCCCTGGATGCCTTCCGTTTGTCCCCACTTTATGTGCCGGACACATCCATGCTTCTTACCATCGGTTCGGGTTCTCCGCTCTTTCGTCGCTAGAGCTGTTGCTCACCACATAGATCGGGATCTCATCACGGTGATCTTCATGTCTACTATCTTCGAACATCCCAAAGCCAATTCGACAAACTTTGTAGGTGTGACTGCGTACTTGTCGTAGTCGAAACACCCCAAATAGAGCATTGTATCGATACACCTCTCGACAATCATTGTCCTTAAATTATTTGTAGTCTTTTTTCTCATGTGGCAACACAAATAAAAATATTTTCACATATTCTGCACAGAAATGAAAAGCAGTTACAAATACAAAAAAAGGAAGCTAATTATGTGAAGCCAGTTCTAGAAATGGTGACGAAAAACAAGTGCAGTATTTCGAACAGATTTAGAACAGAAGCATAAAATCAACCACTTGGCTATGAACTATTTCTGTTCCGCAAAATTACAGCTCCAATAAATAAGAATTAACTATACAGCAATAAAATGCCCAAAACGCAAACAATAATTATGTAATTTAACAATCGAATGCTATGTTCCCAAAATGAAAACAGAGCCTACTAACTAATGTCGTTAACCAATGATACGAATTGAGAACCTACAACACTATGCCATCGAACACAGATACGAGAGCATTAATTGGAGGTTTATAAAGTGATGTTACCTTAATCTTTCAAGCCCACTATCCTTCGAGGCACCAATATTAACAGTCGACAGGTCGTATGAGATGCCACTGTAGTTGAGCAATTCTTTAAATCTCTCGTATTTCAGGCGAAGGGCATCCCATCAATTTTTGAGCTGCTGTTTGTTCTAATTGTGGCCAGAATTGGTGTTGAACAAGTGAATCAATGTCTCCCAGCCGTGTTTAGTGAAGTACTTTCCATTCCTGTGCCCTTCAGCGATGATGGTATCACAGGCAGCGATGAATATGTTCGTCTCATACGAATTTCATTGTGCATTTTTACGGGGCCCTGAATGACTTTCAACTGTGGGGTGTTGGAGGTGGAAGAGTGTGGGCAATAACCCATCTACAGCAAAATACAGAAAAATTAAATTTTATTTATAAGTAGAAGATCACTGCTCAAGAAATAAATTTGAGTCGACTATAAAAAAAATTCTTATAAGAAAGCAGTGTGCCTACCGGAGAAAGGAACAGATCCATAATTATTTTGGCGAGATCTTGTGGATAAGGTATGCTCTAGCGGGTTTAGTAGACTGTGAAATGAACACAATCGGATGAAAATGAAATGGCCAGTGAAAATGTGATGCAGGCTACAAATCAGATCATAAGTGGGAGGGTGAGTTTAGTAAGCAATAATATGCAGCTGGGTCTATCCTTCCTCAAGGCCAGCTGAAAATTACAAATTTACACAATTTATATTATTTCGTCAACGACCCTTTACACATCAGAAGTAAAAGGCAAGCTACCTGTTGCGAATGAAAATGGTAGGGGAAGGCACGTATGTGAGGTGGATGGGAAATTTTTATGGTGGGTGGGGGGTTTGTGTGTATGTAATATGAAACAAATTGAAGGACACAAGAAAAAAGTGAATGATACGAAAGTTAGTCCATTCGGTGGAAAAGAAGCTGTTGCAGAAATCAACGGTCGAAAATTCACTTATTTGCAATTTATAAGCATGCACAAACACGCCTTACAAGCTACCTGTTGCGAATGAAAATGGTAGGGGAAGACACGTGGGTGAGGTGGATGGGAAATTATTATGGTGGGTGGGGCGGTTTGTGTGTATGTAATATGAAACAAATTGAAGGGCACACAAGAAAAAAGTGAATGACACGAAAGTTAGTCCATTTGGTGGAAAAGAAGCTGTTGCACAAATCAACGGTCGAAAATTCACTTATTTACAATTTATAAGCATGCACAAACACGCCCTTACAATTATTTCATAAAGAAATGAATTAAATATACAATATTTATATGAGTTTTACAATATTTATAAGTATCTATAAATGAATAAATAATTAAATATGCAATGTTTATATGAGCTTTACAATATTTACAATTATTTCATAAATAAATAAATAATTAAATATACAATGTTTAATTCATACAAATCGCATGCTAATTTATTCCTCCAATTTTGTATCCATGATTGATTGATCCCATCAACCTTATGTCTTATACTAAAAAATTAAATGTATTTTATTGCAAACATGCCACAATCGTCCCTACAATTGAATAATAATGTGTTAGTTCAGTACCTGTAACTAAAAACTAAGTTTCCTAGTTTAAAAATTATAAATAATTACGATCTCGACTTTCTCTCCATCTTTTGTTCTGTATGATTGCCAGTCTGTCATTCACAATCACACCACCTCAGACAGCCATCAAGGGAACGATCACAACTACCGGCTCCAAGTTATGTTTAAGCTGACCTTGTGTCGACAGGAATGGTCGGAGTCGTACACATATATAGTAGAATCAACGAAGACAATCTCCACGACAATGTAATGATGATTCACTATCATTGGAATGTATAAATACTACAATCCTCTCATGGCTTTTCCCCGACACTCGACCAAATCTCTACGACCTACTCAACCATATATTCGGGCAACACGTACTTAGTATCCATAAGTTGAAGCAACTGATGCTCAATGGTAACGACACGTATGAACTCGGTGCTCAATATGAGTCGGGCCAGGAATGTCAAATGATTTTGGATATCTTTGAGCTCGATCGCGCAATAAGTCCATAGCTAAGTCGATGTGCGACATCGGGATACACCAATAAAAAAATAGAGAAAGTTATTTCATATAATAAATAAAAAATTGTGTATACATAATAAATAACAATATGACTACTTCACTTACATTGTCGGCGAGTCAAGTCCTTGAAGTGGTGATGTCGTGAAACCACTAATAAGCCTCTGAGATCGCCTTCCCCTCTATTGTGTAGTTATCTATGAAAATGAAATAGAAAAAATGTTAAAAGAAGTATAGATGATTTAACTTAGTGTACTTCGCTGAAATTGTAAAATACTTACCATTGCATAATTCTTTCCATTTTGCATGGTCCACCTCCAGGAAGAGATTGAGGTACGTCACCGTCGACGAATGTCCTCCTCTTCGCCTCAGCTATGAAGGTAGATACGGCGTACTATGATGTCAATCTCGGCCTCTTGCCGACTACCTGCTCCGGAACGTCAACAGTACGCCTCTTACCCTTTATCACGACCAACGTCCGCTCATCCTCTGTCATCGGGGGTACCGCCTCCGCCACCCCTTCCTCATCATCGAGGGTACCTCTCCACTGCCTCAGGTACTCCATCTGTCGATCCCTTCACCTCGGGCACCTCCACCTTCATCATCGGGGTCACCTCCACCTCCGATCAAAATGCACCTTCTGCCCACAATGGTGAGTGATCCTGATCTTTATCACCCTCTCCGTTGCCTGGTCTATCGCCCATCAACTGGAGTAGAAGTACCGTCTCCTATCGCTAGAAGCACGTCTCATACAACTTGTTGCCTCTCTTAGTGGCTATCTCGTTGCCTATAATTCTCAGTTCACTGATCAGGGTAAACCGAACATCGAAAAACTAGCGACTTGCCCCCGAGTTCGAAGTGGAGGGTATCGTCAACTGGCCTAAGAAGCCGACATAGGAGTACATCGTTGATCTGTTTTAATATTGTACCTCTCGTAAAGGTACAGGGGCTACAAGAAGGACTGTCATAGCACATCTATGTGCTGATCATCGAGCAGATTCAATACAGAAGTAAAACTCTTAAAGCTACTGTTCCAAAAAGCTTTTCATGCCATCCGTTGTAACTCTGCATCTAAATGATACTCTGTCCTGCAAAAATTCAAATGTTAGAATATTGAACAAGAGACAATAAAATAATACATAATCTCGAAAAATCAAGCGAATCGAATTGTAACTACCATACGCAAGACGTTGACGCTAATAAAAAAAAATAAATGATTTAATAAATTAAAGGAGAGGCACGAAAAAAAAATTAATACAAATTAAAAAATAATTAATTGGATTAAATACAAATTAATGACCAAAACTAAAAAATGATAAATAAATTTTAAAAAATAAAGCAAGAACATTAAAAAGTATTTTAAATTGAAAAAAAAATTATAATAAGATGAAAACAATTAAGCCCTGTTTGATTAGACAAAATTTCCCTAGAAATAGGAAAATATTTTCCATTTTCTTGNATTATAATAAGATGAAAACAATTAAGCCCTGTTTGATTAGACAAAATTTCCCTAGAAATAGGAAAATATTTTCCATTTTCTTGATTTTGGCTTGTTTGATTGCTAAATTTTCGAGAGTAAACATTTTCCCCCACCCCTATTTTCCTCGAATTTGGTGAAAAGTTTTTCCCACCATTTTGGTGAGAAAAGCTTTTCTAGGCTGATGACATTTTTTCTTTTTTGCAATGAAAACAAATTTCATAACTAGTTGTTAAAAAAAATCACTTTAATGGACAATTTTCATATAAAACAAAGTCAAACGAACACTAAATTTTGATGAAAAAATGATTTTTTTAAGAAAAAAAATTCTTTTTTTTTTTTTTTAACTTTTTGGCAATGGAAACAAATTTTATAACCAACTGTGGAAAAAATTATCACTTTAATAGACAATTTTTATGTAAAACACAGTCAAACGAACACAAAATTTTAAAAAATTTCGGATGGAAAATTATATCAATCAAACACACTTAATTACAATTTCTAGCAAAACAATTTTTAGGAAAATCTTCTCACTGTAAAACATTTTCTTTCCACCCGTTTTCCACATTGCTATCAAACGTTTGATTGCGAATGTGGAAAATGAGTGAAAAGAAAATGAATTTTATGGAATTTAATTGCCTAAAATTGTTTTATTGGGAATTGTAATTGTGTTTGTGGTATAATTTTTCACCTGAAAAATGTTGAAAGTTTAGTGTCCTTTTTTTCATGAAAATTGTCCATTAAAGTGATAATTGTTTTTACCATTAGGTCTAGAATTTGTTTCAATAGCTAAATTTAAAAAAAAAATACTATACCGAATATTATTCGTTTGACTTTGTTTTGAATGAAAATTGTCAATAAAAGTGATAAATTTGTTTACCATTGTGTCTAGAATTTGTTCCAATTTTTTAAAAAAAAAATTTAATTTTTTTTTAATTTAAAAAAAAAAATTAATTTTTTTTTTTTAAAAATAAAGTAATTCCATTTTGCCAAGAAAATAGATTCCCACCACTTTGGCAAGAAAGTCAATTCCTTAAAAACATGAAAAATGGGTTGATGGGACACAAGCAAGGAAAGGCAATTTCATGGCAAATTTTGTCAATCAAACAAAGTGGGAAATGGAATTCATTTTCCATTTTCCTTGAAAAATTAAGCTTATAAAACACAACCTTAAAGGATTCTTAAATTATTTCCAAAACATAATAATAAAAAACAAAAAATTAAACAAAACAAAATGATAAAAATTAAATAAAGAATATAAATATTATTTAAGTAAAATTAAAAAAAATAAAGATTTGTTAAAAAATAATATTTAATTTTAAAGAATTTTAAACTTTAGAAAAAGGGCAAAAATGAATTTGGTAATTTCGTTAAAAATAATATCTAATTTATTAATTTTCAATTTAAATTTATTTATTTCATTTAAAAATGAATTATTTTTTTAAATTTATAGTTTTACTATATATATATATATATATTCATTTGAATAAAAATTAAAAGAACAGAATAAAAAAGAAAAATTATATACATAATAAAAATATTATTTAAAATTGTAAAAATTAAATAATTAATAAAATGTAAAAAAAAAATAAGGAAAACAGTATGGGCCGTTCTCGTTGAAACATTCCATTTTCGGCGAGAAAAATAGGTTATCGCCCCAAATAACAATAAATTCAATATATAGACTCAACCATCTACATAAATAATAAACAAAAAACTATATAACTGTTAAATCTAAACTTTACCATTCAAGAAAAAATCAAAACCATAATGACAATAAAAAAAAATAACATTGTTAAAGATTACTTCGCCAGTGACTGGTTGTTGGTGGTTGGGTTGCCGACTTTGAGCGAGGTTGTGGTCAATTGGATCCCACTGATTTTTTTTTTCTTTTTCTCCCCTATTTTTTTAGTTGTGTGTGTGAGGTGAGAAATGAGAGTATTTTTGGGTTTTGCTCTTAAATTCTCAATTTTTTTTTTTTTTTAAAGTGGTCAAAGACCAAAGTGGAAAAATGGCTGGGTCAACCGGCCATTTCCACTTATTTTCTCGGAGGAGAAAACATACGTTTTGAAGAAGATGGAAGTTGTTAGAAGTAGATTATGAAACATATTTTCCCCCTTCTAAAAACTATCTCCCACTTTCCCACGTTAATTATCCACAATTAGTTAAAATTGTATTATTAATCTATAAATATTAATATTTAAAAATACATTATCGCATGATTTTTGTACAAACAAACCCTAAACTTGATTTTTGAAGCTAGAAGCTAAAAAACATGGGTGGCTATAATTTTCAATCAGAAAAATTAACTCTAGTGCCCTTTCTCCAAAAAAGAAAACAAAAACAAAAATGATATGCTTCCCTCTTTTTTAGTTATTATTAATATTTAGATAAGCTATGGGGGCAAGATTGAGATAACGTGCATTCCAAACCTACACCCACACAATAAAAGTTCCAGAGGCCTGCCCAGCATTGCCAGGCCTTTTACAGGCCTCTCACAAACAAGGGTGGGGTGAGTTTTTTGAGGGCAGTTTTTAAGGGAAAAATTCACTTCCCAGACTTTAACTATATACTAATTCACTAATCAAAAAACATCTTTCAAATTTCTAAAATTAGAAATTTGCCATAGAGATAGACATTATATTATATAGTATATATAAAATCTAAAAATATATATATCAGTTCCTGAAAATAAGGCGTGAGTTACCATCAATGCCGAGATTCTCTGTTCTAACAAATTAACCTTCCAAAAATATATTACGTTAAGCTGCCGATGATTATGCGTCACAATCATCTCGAATTTCATTTCTACAGTCGCCAGAGCACTCCAAGGCGACGTTGATCAAAAATTCCAGGTCACCAGTCGAATACTACAGAAAATCGGGCAATTCCTGAAACTGTAACTACGTGAATCATCTTCTAAATCTGAAGATTCGTAGATATCGGGTATGTCATAATTGCAATTCATCTAGAGTCACAATGTCACGATTAATTGAGCAGAAATTGTTGATTTATATTTGAACAATTACATTGAGTGATGTCGATGAAGATTTATGTGGCTGTTAGTGATTCCTTTATTGTGGCTATTAGAATTAATGTGTGACCATGAATACTTTATGAAAAAAAAAACTAAAATCTTTGACCTCTTCGTTCGTGTGCTTCGAATCTTCTAATAGGTCCGTGACCATTATTGTGCATGATGAATTCAGAAATGCATGCGAATGACAGTTATGATGTTGTGACTATTAGATTTAATCTGTGACCATAATTTTTTTATTGTGACTATTAGAATTCATCAATGTTGAATGACAGTGATTATGTTGTGACTAGTAGAATTAATCTGTGATCATGATTGCTGTATTGTGACTATTAGAATTAATATGTAACCATGATTGCTTTATGAAAACAAATAAAATATGTCCTGCATGTAAAAAAAAAAATGACGGGCTTCAGTTCAGTGACTTGTTCACTCTTGTGCTTCAAATCATATAATATGTCCGCGACTATTAGTGTGCATGTTGAATGAATTCAAATTATTTGGAAAAATCTACATCATCATCGTCGTCATCCTCGACCGCAGAGGCCTGAAATTCAAATTTTGTGCTATTTATAAGGTCAAGCATTAAAAATAACAAACACACTAATAATCAATAAAACATCAAAGGACTTCACAAGTTTTGATGACAATTCTTGGTATTGATCTGGATTCACATGTTTAAAATAGAATTTATTATGCTCATCAATTTTTCAATATATTCTACGGAATTTACAGAAGTCATTGTCCCAAAATTAAAATCCAAGTTCAGATTTCTGATTCCATTTACGTTGAAATAATTGTAGCACGAGGGTATGAAACTGAAAGCTCAATTTTCTGAAACCAAAATTAACTCGGACAATTTTACACTATATAACAAGCAAAATGTTTTCATAAGATTCCCACAAGGCAAACACATTTTTTTTTTATATTTCTAACCCAAATCACTACTGTCCTTTTACTGTTCAAAGTCTGTTGGAAATTGTTGTTTAACCATTCAATAAAGGATGTGATGGAATGATGAAAAAAAAACAAAAAATTGTTGTTTAACCATTCAATAAAGGATGTGATGGG
>CAIGRR010116896.1:0-12265 GCA_903798365.1 Fraxinus sp. 1973-6204 | reverse complement strand
TAGTGTATCAATGTATGGTGTGTGAAAAAAAAAAAAGAGCCGAACCGAGCTCGCCCAAAATGGGATGACTCGTCTCTGACGAGCCTTGAGCTTGGCTCGTGCTTGCACGAGCTGAGCTCGTGTGGGCAAGGACCGAGCCAACTCAACCCATTGCCAAGACTATTAACCACTATACCAAAATATCAACCCACATCCTTGTCAAATTTAGGTGTGTTAAATCTTTTTGTTACCAATTAGAGACGTGGTCTTAAAATTGGTCACCACAAAAAAGGCTAAAAGGAAGCTTACATGCCTATATTCAAACTATGGTTTCACTACTTATAAAGATTCTGAATCTTCTAAGAGAGCTGTGAAAGCCTCGGGCAAAATGATTGATGTAAGCATTATGAGCATGTTTAGCTAAGCTTAAAAAGAAAGTAAAAGTTTGTTTTTCCAATGCTTGGAGTGGTCACACTTAACTTTTTTTTTTCTTTTTTTGGGGAAAATGCATGTGTGCAGAAAAAATTTCACAGAATTCCACCAGATGTGTCACATGGATGTGGGTCATATTGTCAATAAAATATTCCAAAAAAGTCGATCCCACCTGTGTTGTGTGTGGTCTGTAAATTTGACAAAAAAAATTTTCTGTATACCAAGAATGCCCCCTCCCCCTCCTATTTCAATTAATCGGCGTGTAAACATTTTAGGCTTTGCCAAACTTGTTATATGCTTATGTGGCAGGCATCAAGCTTAGGCTATTTAACTTAGAGTCTCTTACTCTAGTTACTATTTATTCATTTAATTTTACTCTAGCGTCGCATGGCTGCCTGTTTCCTACTGGCAAATACTTTCTAAGTTCTAAAACTCTAAACCAGACGAAGCTGCGAGTTGATGGTTTGTCACCAAACACAACTAATGAAATGTTGGTTTCCTATTTTGAAAAACATGGTGCGATGGAAGAGGGCTTCATCGAATATGAAAACAACACAAAATATTGCCGGTAAAAATCATCCACATCTTTATCTTGTCTTGTTAGGAAACCAGTTGATTGTGCCATCGCATCTGATGGATTTGCATGTTTTACATGAAGTGGTTTTGGATTTGTCACATTGAGAATCGTGGAGGCTACAAAAAAGGCCTTGGATGATACATAATGGATGCTTGGGATAAGTAGATGAATATCTTTTTACGCCACTCTAGAAATGCATAAATCTCATTTGATTAGGATCATAGAGATGGATCATTCTGAAAATTATTTGTTGTTAGCTTCTTTTGAAAGTGCTAGTCAGACGCACGAGCAATGCACGTGTCATAGTATAGTTGGCTATATGATAGCGTAAACATAAAAAAAAAAAATTGTCTTAAGCATGAGTTACATTAAACTTAAAACACTTGAAATGATGATAGGCGACAAAAATAATATTAAGAGATTTAATTCAAAGTTTATTTTCTAGACTTTGCGTTTGAAAGTCTCTTTGTTCTTTTCAAAAAAATATAGGGCATAGATGATTAGGTATTGATGCCATGCTAAAGAGTTGATAAAGTTCAACCTAGCCCTCCTTTTTCTACCTATTGAGGTAAGACATTATGTCTCATTCATCTCGTACTCATAGAATATTCAAATTACATGTATTAGTTGCAAAAGTATTTAATTTATTTACCAAGACCCTATGCAAGACATATGTAGTCAAGACTAATTAATTAATAATAATACATTACATAATTTAGGACAAATCAAAGGTATTTATCAATATTAAAACCACAACACAACAAAAACTTCCATCATATAGGCAAAAAAATGACAAATGATAACCTAACTTCATAAATTGCGTTGAATATCTTTTCAGCATATTCTGATGATACTGTACATTAAATCCATTTTTAAAAAAAACTAAAATAATCCACTTCATATAAGATGTTTGTCTATCAGCGCTGCATGGTGTAGGAGGATTCTTTTGAAAATCATTGAGTTCCTTTAATATCCATTTTGATGCCATAAATTTACCCTTTTTAACCGTAAAAATTGAAGAAAAATGAAATTGAGAGAAATTGGTGTGAGTATGGGGGTTGAGGGTGTGGTAGAAAAAGAACAATTAACGATTATAATGTTACGTTTAATAATTTAAGATAATTTTTATATTTAAACTTAATCGACAATATTTATTATTATCACATTTTAAGTTTTTTTAATAAAATTTAAATCAATCCAAATGAATATTCATATCGTGAAATATCGAATCAAATGAAAAATTGAAGGAAAATTAAGTTCGAAAAAAGGATATTGGAATGAGATTATGATTAAAAAAAAACATAAACAATCACAATTTTACGTTTTACAATTAATGTAATTTTTTTTATATTTAAAATTTATCGATCATATATTTATCATGGTCGCACGTCAACATTTTCAACAAATTTTAAATCGCTTAAAACGAATATTTATAACTAAAAATATTGGAAAAAAAAAAAGTTTAGACGGCTTTGCTAAGCCATAAAGCCATTCGGCTCGGCTTATGAATAGTGAAAGAGAACTCACTTTTTTATTTATGTATGGATACTTTATTGATCATAAGCAATTGTAATTCTACATTGACTTGATAAATGTCCGTAAACTTTCTCTGTTTTCATAGATGCACGTAGTTATTTCATGCTCTTTTTTATGTGATTGCAGTTATTTCATGTTCTTATCCTCATTATGTTGTCATGAATGATACTTCAACTGCGTCTTACTCGAGTCTGGCTGCACCAGCTGCTTTCCACTAGGCCCCCAACCTCAAATTTCCCAATATGCTTTTATGAATTATACTTCGACTGCGATTAATCCCCAACATGGTTTTATGAATTTTACTCTAAATGCATCTTACTCGAATCTGCCTGCACTAGCAGCTCCATACTCCACTCAACCTCAAATTTCTTATCGCAACTATATTGTAATGAGAGAAACTCCGATTGCATATTTGATATGTCATACAAACTTTTCTTCTTTTATTGCTGTTCACAAGACATGCTATAAATGTATTTAAGTATTAGAAAAGGCTGGTACTAGCAATTTTGAGAATATCCTGCCTCAATTAGGAAGAGAATTTCCAGTGCAAGGAGCAAAACAATCTATATATTTGAAGATTAGGGACTGGATGTTCTTGTATGTCCCTTTACTAGCTTTGAACGCAAAATCTTGCCACACAGCTTTTTTATCAGAGAGTGGAGGGACGTCTGAAGCTTTTATTTTATTGTACGAGTCCTTGAAAAGCTTTTTATCAAAGAATGGAGAATATGTGGTTGAAAAAGAATGAAAAATTATTGATGTAATGGAAAATATTATTTTATTGAAAAATGTATGATTGAAAATGAGTAAAATAACGAGAATGAAAAAAATAACGTGGCCCAAACAGGGCCGAAATCCATGTATAGAAATTACATCTTGTCATGAAAATAATTTTTTTTTATAATAAGGTCCGCAAGAAATGACGAAATTATGCTGTGTACCCTATAGAAATAAGTATTTTGATTAATACCTTTTAAAATAATAAAACATTTTAATCAAGTAATAATTACGTCATAATCTAAACTGTTAACTAAAACTCCAACTCCCCTAAAGTAACCTGCTAGAAACCCATTCCTCTTATCCCTAGGGCTCCATTCTCTGCTATTTGGAGTTGATTTGGCTTTGGAGAAGGGGAATTTCAGCTCCACGCAAGTGCGAGCCCTCTGGTTTATCGGCTTCCTTAAAAATTCTACTTCTTATTTTAGTGAAAATTATTACTTTTTAATAAAAGTGATATTGTATATAAAAAAGTGACACTTAGGTGTGTTTGAGCCACATTGTTTTGGATAAAATGTATTCTGAAATAGTAAATTGATGAAAAATACGTAGTTGAAAAAGAATGAAAGGTTATTGATGTGATGAAAAATATCATTTTATTTGAAGAATATGTGGTTGAAAATGAGTAGAATAATGAAAATGAAAATTTTAATGTGTACCAAATAGAGGCTTAACTTTAAAAAGTTAGATTGTGTCACTTTTTTATAATTTTACACAATATTTTTTTACTTTAAAAATACATTTCATATGATTTTTCAAAGAACCTCGAAATATAAGGGTATTTTTGTAAGTTGCCTAGAAGAAATTTCAGAAAATTCAGGCCCATTTATGTGCCCATGACCCAAGTTTGTACAAGAATGTCCTAACTGCCCCATCCACAATCAAGCCCACACAACATTTTATTTGTGGTAATTACATAAAATTAGGTGTTTAAAAATTGATTTTTAAAAATCAAGTCTAAAGTTTATTTATTCAAAAATGGACACTATATTAAAACTCTAATTGATAATCTCTCTCTCTCTCTCTCTCTCTCTCTCTCCTCTTCCCTACCCTTCTCTCCCCCACCTCTCTCTGCGTTCAACGTTGCCGACGGCAACGGCGCCTCCCTCCTTTCCTCTATCTCTCTCGCGCCTCCCTCCTTCCCCTATCCCTCTCTCCATCGCCTTTCTCTGTGTTAGACGCTACTACTCAATTCGCGACATCATCGCGACCCCATTCGCGCAGCAGCATTGCGACTTTATTGCAGTTCGTGGCAACGCCTTGACGCTGCCGACGTGATTTTGTGCACAGCGGCATGGTTGGTGGTGGTGTTGATAGTCATCCGACGACGGTGTTGGTGTTTTGTGTGGTTGGATGCGACGGTGGTGGTGGTGTGTTGTGTGGTTGGATGCGACGATGGTGGTGACGTTGGTGATCGTGGTGGTGATGGCAGTGACGAGGCGAGGGTGGTCAAAAGTGGCTGAAATGGTAGTGCTAGTAATTTTTTGAATTTGTGATCTCGAAATCAACAATAACTAATTAATTTGATAATATGTGATCAACAAATAAATTGTGACCTATAATTATGTATATGTGACTATTAATTGTATATTTGTGACCTAATTAATAAATATTTTTAATTAATTACCTAATACCTGAGTTTTGAATTATTAAACTATCTACCTGACTTTTGAATTTGTGTAAACCATACACCTGAAATATAAATTTTTCCCATTTTATTTTCTGAATTTTTTTAGGCCTTTGGGCAAAAGGAAAAATTCATATTTCAGGTGTATAGTATACATCAATTTAAAAGTCAGGTAGATAATTTAACAATTCAAAATTCAGGTATTAGGTAAATAATTAAAAATATTTATTAATTATGTCACAATTATACAATTAATGGTCACATATACATAATTATAGGTCACAATTTATTTATTGATCACATATTATCAAATTAATTATTCATCGATGATTTCGAAGTCACAAATTCAAAAAAATTATAGGTTACAGTTAATTTCATTGGTCACATATTTTCAAATTTATTGGTTACAGATTATTTTTCAGTTACATATTGTTAAATTTTTAGGTCACAGTTAAATACTTGGTCACGAATAATCAAATAATTGGTCATATATAACTGGAACTACCACTTCAACCACTTTTGACCACCTTTACCCCGCCGCCGCCATCACCACCACGGCTACCAACATCTCCACCAACAAACCCACAGCTTTTTCTTTGTCCAAATATGAAGAAAAACCAAGCAACTTTATAATAATTGAAGCTCAACAGACTTCAAAATTCAAGAGTTTTTCACGTGAGATGGAAAGAAAAAACAAAACATTCAAGGCAGAAGTTTCAATTTATCAGTGAATTTGGTCTTATCTTCAAATCTCAAGAGAAACCCATAAAATATATGAATAAATAAGACCCAGTTAAAAATACCTCAAATTTCAGAGCTTCAACCTATCCTTGAATTGTTTACATAATTTTCAAAAGCAAAAACTATAACAAAATTAGCGAGAGGAATGATTGGCCAAGTTGTAAGGAGCAAACGGATTCAAACCAGGGCCAAAAACTCGAAGATTTCCAGAAATCTTGTTGGTGTTCACATTCAAAAATGATGAGAATCGAAATTAAACAAAGATTATCGCGAACGGCGTCGCGACGTTGCTGCGAACTAAGCAGCGTCGAAAGACGAAGAGAGGCGAGGGAGAGAGGAGAAGGGGAAGGAGGGAGAAGGGAGGAGGAGGATAGCAAGGGGAGAGGAGGCGCGCAAGAGAGAGAGAGAGAAAGAGGTGAGAGTGACAAATTAGAGTTAGAGTTTTAATATANAAACTCGAAGATTTCCAGAAATCTTGTTGGTGTTCACATTCAAAAATGATGAGAATCGAAATTAAACAAAGATTATCGCGAACGGCGTCGCGACGTTGCTGCGAACTAAGCAGCGTCGAAAGACGAAGAGAGGCGAGGGAGAGAGGAGAAGGGGAAGGAGGGAGAAGGGAGGAGGAGGATAGCAAGGGGAGAGGAGGCGCGCAAGAGAGAGAGAGAGAAAGAGGTGAGAGTGACAAATTAGAGTTAGAGTTTTAATATATTACCTGATTTTTGAATAATGAAAGTCGGTCCCTGATTTTTGAATTCTAATATTCAGATACCTGAATTATTGTAATCTCCCATTATTATCTAACCCATCCAAATCCAGCCTAGATTGTTGCAACGGGGAGACGCGGTACCTACTCTGATACCATTGATATAGATCTTGAAGTTGAAGAACACAAGTCTACATAAACTACACATCGAAAGTCCATTTGCATGTACAAATTCATAAAAATGGTTGCTATCACTTTTGTCGAATTCGTTTTCTTTCTTTTACATGAGACTTAGGCCATGAATTATCCAACCCAACTTTAAGCTTTCCTGGCAATTTGATGTCTTTCCTAGCCTTTAACAAGCACTGCAACGACATATCTAACTCCGAATTATATGGTGTTTTCTGTTCCTCGGTAGTAGCAGGAACAAGATTATCATTACTGGGAAACTTCCCAGTGATTTTATCTTTGCATGGAAGAGGACGAGGGCGTGGACGTGCACTCCGAGGCTTCACAGGAGGATTACACATTGGTCGCATAGGAAGCAGGGCAGATGTAGCTTTGTTGGAGGAGCTTCTGAAATGCTGCCGGTATTTTTTCATGACCAGATCTCTGAGACACACTGCTGATTTGTACTCTCGTGTTCTTTTCGAGTAGAACACCAGGGCATTGTTTGCAAGCAAAAGCAATTCCCTGAAGAGTTCTTTTGCAGATCTTATGGAATGTCCAATGATGCTTGATCTTATCGTGCTGATATCTACATGGCGTCTGATTAATTTCCTATATCTTGCTCGTTTCTGTTATTCACAATAGATATAATTTCAATCCACTAGAATGTATTGATTCAATAAAGTCCAAGAGAAATTGTTGCACTTGTACCTGACTGTCCATCCGATGTCTAAAGACCATGGCCAGTTCACACAAGGCAACTGAATCAAAAATTTCCATCAAATCGTCTCTACTCGAAGTATATGAATCTCTATTATGATTAACTTTACTGGATTCTCTTGTAATCCAATGACAATCACTGGTGGATGCATCCTTCCATGTAGTCAAGACTACATTGGATGAACCCAAGTTGTCACTCTCTGCGACGCTCCCTTCTTTGGCATCCCTATTACAGTCCTTCCTCTTTCTCTGGCCTCTTCTCTTCCTGATAGTCACTCCTTGCCCAGTCTGAATGCTTAGATCTTTATCCAGCTCAGAGGAAAATGGAACATTGGGTTTCACATCCGTTTCCGCAGCTAACACTGTCACTGGATGTGGACGTTCATATAACCAACTCGTCCTTGTCCTGGAATCTTTCGTAAAGCTGCCAGCAGAGTGTTCGTCCTTCGATGTCTCTTTACCAAAAGATTCTACGCTGCCTGAATTTACTAGAGGAGATTCAGACTGGAGGGAACCATAATCAGCCTGATTTGAATGTTGTTTCTCTGCCTCCAGAGTTTTGATTTTTGACTCAAGAGACCTGATAATAAAGCAAGGTAACAACATTACTAAAAAAGATTAACGTAAGCTGCAGAAAGTAATTAGGGAAAAGATAAAAAAATAAAATGGGAAAATGTCTGCCCAGGGCTTGATGGTCATGCATGTGTGCACGCATTTTGGCCATGTATTTTAGATAATAACCAAAGAAGTTTTAACAAGCACTACATCAGTGGAAGAGGATAATGTTACTAACCCTATTGAGTCTTCAGATCTAGCTAATTCTCTCTTCAGCTCCTCCACTCGGCGATTTCTTAGCTCTTCAAACCAAGCCCTGGGAGTTAAAGACCAAGAAATGAAAAGAACATCAATCACTCGGCGTAATTCCTAGTAAGAATCCAGATGCTTTAACAAATTTTTTTTCGCACTGGAGACATAATTAACCAACTTGCCTACACCTTTGGATAGAGATGGGACATATTCCTAACAAAATGAGGTCAGAGAGGAGGAGGGAGGGGTTTGAGGGAAAGCACGAAAACGAGGACATAAACATGTAATTGCTAAAAGCACAAACAACTCGATGCCACAAGTCTCAATTAGAAGATGCTTCCATCGATGACAGGTAACAGTAACATTAATAAGCCAGATAAGATGATCAATTTCAACATCTCACATTTAATGTCAATTTGATTCCAAATCGCAGAGGAGGCCATATTAGTTCACGAGTTAGAGTATTCAACTTACTTAGAGCCAGAATAACGCTTTTGCAAGTCCTCGTACTTGGCTTTACAGACCTGCAATTCGAAGTCAGGTTTTTATTACTCCCCAAATCATAATATACACGAAATATTAGATAACATTTCATGACAACTTTTTTCCTTGCACCTTTCATTTTTATGTACAAGCAAGTTTTAGCAGAAGCTGCATCATCTTTAATTACCACATGGAAGTATTCAGCAGGCAAAATTTCAGTTTACATTGAGATAATAGTGGAAGTTTGAATCTAAATTTCTTCCACAGCGTCAACAAAAACCAGAAAGCTGTTAAATTGAGGCCAAACTGCATTTTGATCTTTCTAAGTTTATGAAACTCGTTTGCTCTCCTAAGGTTATCGTAATATAGGCTGCTGCTAAGACCTTATAAAATTTGATTTCTGAAATTTATGCACGATTCCAATGCAATGATTGTAGTTTGTAAATTTATTTCATAATTTACATTTATATTCCTATATAAAACTGACTCGAGTAACTAGAGAATAGTTCATGTAGACAACAAGCAACTTAGACGAGTTGCAACATATTTCGTCCATCTCTCCATTGAACTGTTTTCCATTTTCCTTCTATTTTACCAATGTATCCTTTTGGAGATTGTGACTGATGCTCATCTTTGGGCTGAATTTCTACCATATATCAACCTAACTTCAGTTTACTAACCACGTATCTCCTATCTTAAATATAAAAAAATCTCATCTTTGAAAGTTTGAATGCGTAGCATATAGAATTCTACATCAAGTAGAGGTGGAATTTTAACCGGAACTGAACAAAAACCGACCAGGTCTCGGATGGTTCTTGAACAAAAACCGTGGATACCTGACCCTAAAACCAAATTTATGCCTTTTTACAAGTTTTTTTAATTTTTACAATTTAGTCACCTCGATCCAATGACCCGATGGGATGGAAAGAAAAGTGGACAACGCTCCTATTTGGTTTAGATAAAAATCAAATTTTTAGTAGAATTTGATACAAGTCAATGGAATGTACTGTTGAAAAGTTTTGGTCCATAAAATGTAACCCTGTTTGTTTCACATTATTTTGTACATGAAACTGAAATTTTTGACCCTTTTTTTCAAAAAATGGGTCCCACTATGAGACAAGGTAATCAAAATTGCAGTTGATCCATTTTGTAACGGTAAAAAATTTTCTAATAATGCGAAACAAATAGGGGCGTAATAACTTTGACTTATATTTTAATTCAATTTTTTGGTGGCATATTTTATTTATTCTATTCCTGTTAGATATTGTGAAGATAAGTTATCAGTAAGCTCATGATTTTTTATTTTTTTAAAATGTAATGATTAGAAACAAACCCGAACTGTTTAGGTCAGGTCTAATCCGATCCGATCCGATCGACACACCAACACCTAGGCGAGCCTATTTGGTAGAGATTAAAATCAGATTAAAATTGAAAAATTAGTCGTTACTGTTGACTTTTATTAAACGGGTGGGACTCAATAAAGACCATATTTTCAATTTTAATTGTTACCAAACATGCTCCAAGTATATAAGTTTCATTAGTAGTTGGAAAATAAAACTCGAAAGGATTCTTGCAGGAACCTAAAACATCTGTTGAAAGAGGCAGAAAAATTACATGTAATAGAAAACCAATATTTATTTCTACTTGTTTCCATTTTGCAGCCTCTGTTCTAGAGGTGTAAACCAAGTTGCTTTCCACCTTTTTTTTTTCCAATGATAAAAGAATAGAAAATAAACAGTGAGACCCGATGGTCCGTCGGGTTCAGCACCCTTGGTCGGTCAGCCTAATTGATATCTCTATCGTTCAGTTCCAACTTTTAGTTGTAAACCCCATAAATAGCATAATACAATTAAACACAGCTTGATTTTGCTAAAAATCAGATTTTTAATATAATTTGATAAAAATTGATTAAACACGTGATTAAAAAATTAATAAAAATTATGAATCTTCTGAAATATAGGAGTAAAATTAATTATTAACTTCAATTTAAGTTTTTATCAACTTTTGTAATTAAATCAAACATGACTTATCTCTGTGGATTAAAATTAGATTTTTAAAAAATTTTGATAAAAAATGATGAAATGTATAATTGAAAAGTTATGGGTCCCACAAAATGTATGGTTTAAATTAATTGTTGATTTTGACTTAAATTAAAATTTTAATTTAATTTCTATCAAACAGTGCATAATAATAAATCGATTTTGCTAGTGGTACATCACCATGTACATAGGGGTGTACACCCTCTTCACATGGGAGTGAGATCCGCTTGAATAAAAAATATTTTATACAAGTGGGTCTCACCCCCATGTGAGGGGGGTGTACACCTTTATGTACATTTTTTGATGTACAAGTAAAATTATTCATAATAAAATGAGGGCATCAATTTGTCAATTTCAATATGATGTTAACGTACAAAAAAAGTGTACTAGGGTCCACTTGTAGTGGAGAATCAAAACTTTCCTTGTCACACACCAAAATTCTCATTAATGTCAATTTTTACCTAGGTCATTAACGTAATATGGGACTAAAGCAATGTCAATTTGGAATTTTGCTCATACGGGGCGGGGCGAAAATGGCATGTACAGTAAATTGTTTACATGCATGCATAATATTAATAAAAAAATTAAATTATAGGCACGAAAGGCTAAATATGTAAATATGTGAATTAAAAAGGGGACCTCGGGGGTGAAGCTGTAGGGATAAAGGGTACGGGCTCGAAGCTCCGAAGCGACGACGTTCCAGTCTCGTGTGCCGTGGCGGAGGACGGCGCCTCCCAGAATAAGCTCCTCCCACGTTCCCCACCTTCTCATGGGTCCCACCACCATCGTCATCTACACCCTCCACATGTACGGACTCTGTTAAAAGTGAATTTCCCCCAAACACAAATTCTAGGCACCTAAAAGAACCTGTAGAAAAACTTTCGAATTTCAATCGACCAAATTCGCTCACGTTAGCATTAATCCTTCCAGACGAAGAGAATCATGAAAACCGAACAGACCAAAAGTAATGAGATGGTAATTGTTCGACGAAAAAAAAGGTATTTTTTGAAACAAAAAAGATGGTTCGGGTTTAGAATTTTTTTTTTTTTTTTTGGGAAGATAGAGAGGAGAATATAAATTCAGGAGGAAAAAAATTAGAGATAAGAAGGAGAATCATTGACCACAGAAGCCATGGAGAAAAACATGGAATGGAAGAATGCAAATAGAATTGTTTTGTATCCGATTATAATATCTACGGCGTACCTGCAAAATCTCTCCCTTCGAGAAGAAAAGCGGTATAGGTCCTTTTAAGGGTATTATTATATATAGTATTAAATTTCTAATGTGTCCTTATGCTTTTATGAAATGACATGCATATCCTCGAGTCTTATTTTCCAAAAGTCATAATATTATTTTCTTTTATTTTTTCCCAAAAAGTTAGTTTCAATATATTGTTTTAGAGGGTGTTTGTTATAAATTAAAATTAGATTTTAAGTAAATTGTAATAGAAGTTTTTGAAATGTGTGGTTGAAAAAATGTGTGACCCATGAAAGATGTGGTTGATATTGATTGTTTGACTTCAGGGGCAGAGCTAGACCTTGAAAGTAGTGGGGGCTTAGAGGTAGATGTGAAGGGGTGGGGGCCCACGGGGGTTCGGGGGCAGCGCCCCCGAATTTTTTTTTTTAGATACATTATTAACAAAAAAAACCAAAAAATGTATAAAAGAAAGTACT
>CAIGRR010116855.1:0-14542 GCA_903798365.1 Fraxinus sp. 1973-6204 | reverse complement strand
TCAAAGCTTTCGATTGGGCCAAATTTTGTTTTAAAGGGCCTATGAGATTTGGCCTAATCTTGAATTAAACAATATTTTAAGATGTGAAGATTTCATAACTAAGAGACTTAGTGTTACCAATTTCAAATTTAAGAGATTATGTTTAAAATTTCAAATCTCAGAGTTTTAAAATTTTATTTATAAATTAATTAATTAAACATATATTTTATTAATTAAATATATTAAGGTCACAATTTCATATAATTTGGTTACAAATTTCATATTGGTCACATATTATTAATTGGTTACAAATCACAATTTTTATGCCACAAATTGTTTTACGATCACAATTCAAAAATTTTATAAGTCACAATTTATTCAAATGTCACAAATCAAAAATTTATACGTCATAATTTATTCATAGGTTACAAATTTATCAAATTAATAAGTCACATATTATTCATTGGTCATAAATCATAAATTTTATATGTCGCAAATTATTTTACGGTCATAATTCAAAAGTTTCATAGGTCACAATTTGTTCGTCAGTCACAAATCAAAATTGACAATTTATTTTCAATAACAAATCACAAATATTATATGTTACAACTTATCAGGCAGTCACAAATTTTCAAATTATCGATAGCAAATTAATAATTTTTTAGGTTACACATTATTTCGTGGTCACGATTTATTTTTTTCATTGTTCACATATTGTTTATTGGTCACAAATTAACTAATTTAATGGTCACAATCAACCAAATAATTTCTGACTGTAATCAACACTTGTGACCACCATCTCACCACCCCCTCCAGCAGCACCACCGCCATCGCCACCGTCGCTGCCTAACCACCACCACTCAACAACAACATCATCTCAATCAAATCAACATATCGCATAAAAACACCACCACCTAGTCACGTCGATCTACCACTACCTTAACAGACCTATCGCCACTAACATCTCACAATCACCTCCGACCACCACCACTAACTCACCAGCACCACAACCACCACCAAAATAATCAGATATAAAATTATCAGTCACACGTCACCGTACCCAACCACCGCACACCACCATTGCAACACCATACCCAACCACTAGTCACCACCATCACACCCAAACATGGGTCACCACCATTGTCTATCGCCACCATCACTAACACGACCTCCACTTGCACCACCAACAAAAAGCTCAACAACTCATCGCCATGATCACCGCCGCCAGATCCACCATGCTAATGTTGCAACACTCATTCACCATACACTGAAAGCACGCCCAAAAACAGTTGCAACACCGCCTCAACCTCCATTCACCACTGCTACCACAACAGTTGCAACACCGCCTCAACCCCATTCACCATGCACTGAAAGCACGCCCAAAAACCCACATCAGATTATGGAGCTACGATCTGGCCATGGCGCGCAAACCACAGCCAACACTACTACTACCACCACCACCACCACCAAGAAGATCCTCTACCACCACCGCCACCAACAAAACCACAGCCACCACCATATCCAACATAACCTCCACCACCATTGGATCCAACAAAGCCACAGCCGCTCAAACACCACCACCACAACTCAACCGCAACTCTGTCGCGACTTCACAGCAACCGGCAGCGCATGAAAGCTTCGGGCAGTAAGTAGAGGGAGAAAGGAGATAATGAGATGGATATGGAGAGAACCGCACGCAATTGCCCTAACTCTGCCTCCATTTTCTGCTTTTCATTTCTCCGGAAGGGACCACCGCGAACCGCACAGAATGGTCACCGTGCTCTTCGCCACTCCAAAACAGCAACATCGTGACTCACGCAGCGCGTCACTGCACTTGGCTCCACTCTGATGTACGATGCACTGCCCGTGCCGTGAGTTGGGCTACGCATCTCCACGAGAGGATAGAGAGGGGTGAGAGAAGAGAAAATAGAGGGTTGAGAGGTTTGGAGAGAGAAACAAGGGAGAGATTTAGGGTTTGTGATTGAAATTGTGTGGGGGTAGATTAATTAATTTTATAATAATATTATTCATATTAAAAGTTTGAATTAAGATCTGTTTTTTTTTTTTTTATAAACAAATTTTAAATTCGATTTTTGAATTGTAGCCCCTGTTTGGGCCACATTTTTTTTTCATTCTCATTCTTCTACTCATTTTCAACCACATATTCTCCAATAAAATAATATTTTCCATCACATCAATAATTTTTCCTTCTTTTTTAACCACATATTCTGCATCACATCAATCAAAAAAATGCATTCTTTTGAAAATAATGTGCATCAAACAGGGCGTAATGTTTAAAATTCTGATTGCATATAATTTCCATTTTAACATTACATCAACATGTATAATTAACCTACATACACGACCCAATAAGAGTGGCAAGTGGCAGTAGGTTGGAACATAGGTTTTCAGGCCTAAAATATAGTGGGCCCAAAATAAAATAAAAAATTGCAAATATCAAATCTGAAAATGGAAAATGACAGAATGTGGCTTATCAAAACGTTGAAATGACATGTTAGGATCTTCATGTCTTTGTATCATTTTGGGAATTGGGCGTTTTCATCTTAGGATTACAAATGATAAAAACTAAGCCCTTGTCCCGATTAAACTTCAAATTTAAATTTAAATTTAAGTTGATAATTAATTTTAATCATATATTTTATGGGTCATACAACTTTTCACAATATATTTCATCAACTTTTATCAAAATTCATTAAAATTCTGATTTTAAATCTCATCAAAAAGGGGCTAAACGTTAAAATTGTACGGAGTGAAGAACTTTCGTTCTAATAAAATAAGCTCTTGTGATCGATTAATGTGTCAGATTGTTCATAATCGAGAGATCTTTAATAATTCAAGATTAGTCATGTTGTGGATTGACCCGATTGTCTATGCTTGGTATTTGTTACCATTTTACCGTCCATGGAAAATATGGAATATGAACTAGCACAGTTTGCAAGTGCTGCGTTAACATCTGTATGGCGCATTTTTTGTCTTTATCGAGTCCAAAATCAATGAAAATTGTCGAGTGTTGCTCTATAAAAATTATGTTTTCCTATACCGTAGCAAAACTGAATAATTCATATGCATGTAATGAACCCATATGATTAAAAAGTCTTGATTTATGCAATTATTGGAGTAGAAAATAAAGTGTTTGAGACAAATCATTTAATCCCACAACCTCTTCCTGCCTAAATATTAATTAATTTGATTCCTTGCATAAAACATTGCACACCGCATGCATTAATCAGTAACTAAAGTTTCTAATAATTTAACTATTATTACCCCACGTGCAAAGCAAAGTAATAAAAATGGTAGTTTTTTTTTCTTTTTTTCCTTAGTATATGTTTGACCCCGCATCTTTCCGAAAATTCATTTTGCTCAAAAAATAATACATTCGTAGTGAAGACTTCTACGTGGCATATATGTGGTGATTTGTGATTTGGTGCATTAATGTGGTAATTTTGTATTGACTTGTGTATCAAATCACAAACTGTCACTTATATATAACATAGGAAGACTACCGGTAGTCTTTACTACACATAACATTACTCTTTCAAAACTTATTTCCAACACATTATCCTATAAAATAATTTTGCACGTAAATAATTTTTTTCTTATTTTTCAACCATAATGCTCTAAAAAATTACTATTCATAAATACATTTTCTTACAAAAATGGGGCTCAAACAAAGGCTTAGGAAAGGTGTTTCCCGTATTTATATTGTAGTACTGTGAAGTTAATAATACGTATTAAGTAATTATCGTTGTTTATTTATATAGTAAACGCTATTTAGTCATTTTGAAACTGTAGTGGGCCGGTTCGTGAATCTTATTGGCCCAAATAGGCTAGCACATCGACCATCCCACTCGAGCCAAAAGAAAATTAAGGAAAAAAGAGCATCATAATACTCAAACTGCGTTTTGACATGAAAAATCAAGCCAAGAGGACCTTCTGAGGTATGCACAACTCATTCTTTACATGTATTTTCTCTTCAATTTGAGCGAGCTTTTACATTATAGTAGTAGTTCAAAAATCGATAAGAGATTATGTTATTCAGTTAATGATCTATGAAGAGTTTCTTCTAATCTCAACTCACCCACATTAAATCACCATGTCTCTGCGAATGATAAACCACCTTCGTCTTGCAGTAGAGGGTACATCGGTCGAGCCAGGCACAAGGTTGGAGGAGGCACGAAGCATTACTCTTTAATGCCTAGCATTGAAACCGGCCTCCTACTTAGTACGTACATGCTGCCACGAAATGTTGCTGGCTAGACTTAAGGCCATCTTTAAGTACCTACTGCCTTTGATAGCAACATGTGCTGAACAATGGAGTCTCATCACGTGGACTTCATAGTCATTCATTGTTTATTCTCTAGATCAAGCTATACATTAGCTAGACCATTACACGTCTCGTAATATACTGAACGGGACATTACAATATTAGACAATATGCACTAAAATAAGAAGGGGAAAGAAAAAAAAAGTCAAAAGTTCGTTAACTGTACTACTCAGTTATATTCTTATAAACATTACGTATCAAACTTGCATGTCAACGGTGCATGAATTTTTATTTTAAAAGTGAAAGTTGTGGATCATACAGAATATAAGGCCGAAAATGATTTTTGAAAAATATGTACCAAATAAGGGTAAGCAATGTAATCTCTAAAATGAGTGTCACGTTCATTTAGTAAGCAATATTAGCTCTAAAATAAAGTAAAATTAAATGTATGCATGAAATTAGTTTCGTAGAGAGGGGGAAAGAATCAAGAAAGTCAACAATGTTTAATTGCGACTTATAATTGGAAACTTTAAGGACTGATTTGTTTTCTTCATATAATATTTGAATTGTACAAATTAATGTAGTCCTACGCAGCCTAGGAGTCTCGTTAAGTTGGGATTTGTAATAAATCTGTAAATAACAGTTTTAGGGTTATTGATTAGCTCTACACATTATGTGTAATAAAGCATAGACACTGAAGTAGATGTTCTTGCACGCGTGCACCCTGTAACCAATGTCATTGGTCGACTAACACCATAACTAAAGCCATTATTTCGTCCCGATTTTCTAGAATTTATTTTTTTTTCGAACTTATTTTCTGTCACACATTTTATGGAATTCACAATTTTTATTCAACTTTTCAACCATATATTTTATCAACTTTTATGAAATTTACTATAACTATACCGAACAAGGGTTAAATCTTAGAAGTTACTTATAAGCACTTATTTATACATAAACTTTTGATCAATCGTAGCGTTACTAGCATATGGCGTACCTTCTTGAGAGTGAAGTAGCCTCACTCCCTTGTTTCTTCTTGGCACACACCTTGCATCACGAGTTCTCCCCGACAACATCCAGGGAAAACCGTAGTAAGAGTTTGTAAAATGACGATCAGTTAGACACGGCTAATAAACTATCTACAAGTGAAGTGCCTACTATTTATCGACAATCCATGCTCATCAACGGCGGAAATTTGCAATTGATTTCAACATACAAGGATCACGATCCTGACATGAAAAAACAAACAAACAATAATTGGATAAGTATTTCTAGGTTTTTATAAATATTTTGATCAAATCACTTTTTATCCACGTATTTTTTTTAGAATTTACAAGTATTACACGATTGGTCATCGCTTGTTTGTTCTTGTTTATAAATGCAGAATGTGTGTTGTTTTGCATATTTGTCTTCATGTGTGTGAAACTGAGAAAAGGTCAACCAGACCAAGGGCAGCCGCAATACACATGGGTACCACTGCCCCTAACTAATGAGTGGGTACAGTGTTTGAGTGTAGAAAATAAATACAGGTAATAACTTTCTTTAACTAAAGAAAAGAAAAAACTCCTATTAACACTTTACAAACATAATACATGTAGAATGTCTTCCAGAAGTGAAAAACCAGCGAATCTCAACAGTATAACTCGAAATTTAGACAGTTTATGTCATTTAGGTCATGTCAGATTTTAATATAAGTCAAAGTCGTACAATCAATATTAATCACATCTTTCATGGGTCCCACAACTTTTCAACTACATATTTCAAAAATTTCTATAACAATCTACTTAAAATCTAATTTTAATCTCCACCAAACACCCACTTAATATGACTTTGAAATAAGCTGCTTTAGAAGAAGAGAATTTTGCTAGCATAGACGTGTTAAATCTCGACATCAACTAACAATCGTTTATGTCAATGTCGAGAGATTACAATTCGTCAGAACTTTTAGAGTATAATCCTCTCGTTCGATCAAAAAATTCTAAATCATTCTATTTAACAATGCCCTTGATTTTATCATTAAAAACAATGAAAGGTCATGACAGAGCTAAAACAGGGCGTTAATTGGAATGAATCGATCACTTTAACCGTCCTTGGTAGTTCACATGAAGAACTAACCATTATTGCATCTCATATGGTGTTAAAAACGTAACATAACAACCAATTGTGTAATATTATTTAAATATTGAAACTGAACGGGTCACAAAAATACTTTATGACCATGTTAAATTTTTGGTTGAACTTCAATGACCATTAGTGAAATGAAATCCAAAATCAGTTCGTCGAGTCATTCTTAGTGGATCCAATTTTGGCCACGTTAGATATTAACGTACCCATATGTTAAAGATCGAAATCTAACGGTATGTTTGGCAAGCAGGCTTTATCATGGATCATAAGTTAAAAAGTAATTTGAAACAAATTAATTAGGGGACAAAATGATCAGGAGAGAGACATGCTACCACTGTCATTTGCCAGTAGCAGATTATCACTGTACTGTTAGGTTGTCCATAANATCGAAATCTAACGGTATGTTTGGCAAGCAGGCTTTATCATGGATCATAAGTTAAAAAGTAATTTGAAACAAATTAATTAGGGGACAAAATGATCAGGAGAGAGACATGCTACCACTGTCATTTGCCAGTAGCAGATTATCACTGTACTGTTAGGTTGTCCATAAATTAAAGTTGGCAAGTGATTCAATGTTAAAATATCCAAATTATACACTTATTTTGTATAATCTTTGTGGAGAACAACAAAAAACTGCCTTTTTGATTGACTGAAATGAAAATGTAGCTTAACTTACATTTTTCAAAGGTCATATTCAAGAATAAGAGCTTTAAGTAATGGTTACCAATCTTTTGTCATGATAATGGAAACTTTAATTTAATGAAGAACGTGATAAGGGTCCGCTTGGTACCGATTAAAATTCAATTAAAATTGAAAATATAGTCGTTATTGGGTCCCGCTCGTCTAATAAAAGTCAACAATAACGACTAATTTTTTTAATTTTAATCCGATTTTAATCTCTATCAAACGGGCTCTAAATTAGTAGTGATAGATATTAGAAATTGTTACACAGTTTTAATTCCATTGGACACATATATATAGCCCTTGTAGGGGTTCTATTAAATCAAATTGTCGGAAAAAAAAATATGTATTTTAGAATTGTGATGTTTTTGAAAAATGTTTAGTTTAAAAAGAAAGAGAAGTTTTTGATTTACAAGTAATATTATTTTATTGAAAAATGTGTAGCTAAATAGATGAGGGAAAAAATGCATTTTTTTTTTCTAAAATGGAGCACAAACATGGAAATAGTTTGAAAATGACATGTCATGTGGATGTTCGTGGAAGAGAAGAGATTAGCCTCCATTTGACATTCATTATTTCAAAATTCTTTTTTCTATATATTCATTTTCAACCATACATTCATATAATAAAATATTCTGCACATAAATTCAAACTTTTTCTCTGCTTTTAAACGAAAAGTTCTCCAAAAAATCAATATTCAAAACTCTGTTTTCTACAAATAATGATTGTCAAACAAGGGCTTACACTCTATCATCTGTCATTTTAAAACACGTTCAGTTTTTTCATCCAATCATTTCCCTCCAAATCATCTTTGGCATTGCTTCTGAACTCTGTCTTCTGTACAACCAACATAATTCATTCGATCGGTTGTCCATAGTCAATTTTGTCAAAACGCCGAACTTGCCAAAACGGTCCAAACCAGTGAAATCGAGTTTATTACTTGTTTCAATAAACAAAAACAGAATTAAAATAAATCCCCAAGAACACAAATAATCTTATCCAAACACCTCTTGTACGGTATAAATTAAAAGGCAGCAGCATGCAAATGCACATCAGATCAATAATGTTTATTTAGTTCTGAAATAAAAAAACATAAAATAGACAAAAATCTGTGAGTTGCTCCTATTTGGGTAAACAAATCTTGATTCTCTGCCATAATATGTATTTGATCAGAATTTGCTAATGTATCAACTTCCAAACTCAAGAGAAGGCTGCAGATTTTGAACCCTAATTTATTTATCCAATAACAAACACCTTTCTTCCCCATTCAGCATTTTTAGAACCGTTAGATGTTTTTGGGGCGTGATATCAAGCTTGTTTTCTATTAGGGTTATGCATAAATACATAAAATCGTGTGTCAAAATGTGTTAAACAATTCAAACAGGAACAACTAGGTGCCAGTGATCTAATGACATGGGTCAAAACTCTACCAATGGGATTTATTAAACAAAAATATTAATATGAACTAAGCATCGATATGTCTAGATCAGTAGAGTGTGTTCGGTATAACTCAAAATCCAGTTAAAATTGAAAATATAGTCGTTATTGGATCTCACTCGTCTAGTAAAAATCAACAATAACGACTAGTTTTTCAATTTTAATCCGATTTTAATTTCTATCAAGCACCCTATGAATCCCGTGGCTGAACAACCTTACATTTTGTTGGGGTTTAAAATCTTGTTGAAGTAATAGATTCACGGTCTATTTGATAAAATTTTTGAAAAGTTAAAAGATATTTTCGAGCATTTTTGAATAATTTTTTAAAACTGATTAAATGGTATATTAGTGACCAATGAATTATTTCACTCAACACTTTTATTTTCTTATATTCTATCTTATGCATTCAAATTACTTGTAAAGGATATATTAGTAATATATTGATGTTGGGTAGTAAAAGTATTATGTTAATATCGTGTAGGCGATTGTATTATCCACAACGTTTATTACTAGTCATTGAACTTTTGTGACTGGACGAAAATCAACAGTCAAAGGTACCACGTGAATATTGGTTATTCACATCATCCATCCTGTCTTTGTTAATCGTTGATATAGATTATCTAATGACATAACTGTTTGGTAAATTATGTGGCTAATGTTCAATGATCAAGGATAAATATTATAAACAATATAATAATTATTGATGCATTTTTTCTATAAAAAAGATGAAGTAGATATAGAAATTATTCGAAGCAGATCCTTCGTAAAGTGTTTTACTCATCCGGCCATCGAAGTTTAACTAGATTTCCAGATCGATAATTTAATATTTTAAAGAAAAAGTGTGTGCATATGAAGCTCCAATTGATAATTATTATTGAAAAAACTCTTTTCTTTCTATACTCACTTTTCAATCACAAAATAAAATAATTTGTATATAAATTTAAATATTTTTTTTATTTTTCAACCACGTAACTTATGAAAATTACTATTTCAAATATTGTTTTTCCTATATAATCATCGTCAAACGGGGGCTAATTATTGCATAGTGGATAATTCTTATGTGATATCTTTTGAGAAAAAGTTGAAGTGAAATGACTAGACCCCAAATGTCTTCTCAAGCATTTAATTCCCTAAGTATAAGATGGAATTATCTTCAGTAGGGTGCAATCTTTACATTCCCATCATCCCATGCATGCTCTGCTGATAAAAGCTGCTTCTTCTCTGACAGTATCTCTTCTTGTCGTTAAAATCTAGAGCTGCCTTTATTGCCTCCCTCTCCCCCTCCTCCTCCACCTTGAGGAGGTGTCTCCGCCATTATCTGCCACCCTCCACCGCCGTTTATTCAACACCGTCTATCTCTCTCTATCCTCGTTTAAAAAGAAATGATTTCGGTCACTTTCATGTCTCATGATAAGAACTACTAGTTTAATCAATTGTCAGCAGCACCAATCAATTAATACCATCAATATAAAAGAAAAAGAAAAATGGTTTAATAAACGATAATATTTCAACGAGCAAATTGCAAAAAAATGTCTACTTTTACATTGTTATTTATAAAAATTTTCAAAATTTCTTTAATATCCATTTTACTATAATATAGACCAAAATGCCCTGATTAAGAATTATAAATTCCACAATATAGACAAAATTATTTATACAATTAAAAATTATATTAACCAATAATAACTTGACACATAACATATACCACTTATTTTAAAAAATATCATGTCAATCATGCATTAAATACATTCTCCATATAAAGTAAGTAAATAAAACATTTATGAAATGTAGAGAAGTGCACAAATGTAGAGAAGTGCACTTAAATGTCGAAAACATTATGAAATGTAGAAAACTCTCATGTCCAGAATGAAATCTCGTTATAAACAAATTAAGTGTCAAGACAAATAGGGTCCAAATGTCAATAACAGCTTTTAAAATGTCGAGAGTGTCATGAAATATCAAGAATAACAACTATTAAATACAATTTATCAACAAAAACAAGATTTCAAAGAAAAATTACCTTCTACCAAAAATTGTAGAAAACCTAATCAACTGCAAATTTGGATGAGATTAAATTTTTCGAAATGAAATTATATGATTTTCTTATAAATTGGAAGCATATAATTATTTTTTAGTGATAATGACTTTTCTACTTCATTTTTTCCCAAAATTCTTGATCAATACCTAATAGATAATAAAAGCAAATGAATCAATTGGATATTAGCTAGTATTAATGTAGTATCAATAATTAATGTTTTTTTAACACTTCTACTATGCTACAATAATTATTCGGACAATCAAAATATTAAATACATAGGAACTATATAATGTTTGTTTTGAATAATTGAATTGTACAAATACGAAAGTATAAAGTTGTAGAAGTAAAATGTAAAAATAATAAAGGGAAAAATTCATAACTAAGGGTGTGTATTCAATTGAAACTTTTAATGACTTTTTGAAATTTAAAAAGTTCAGGAGTATTCAATATAGATTTTTGGAGACTCTCTAAAGTATAGATGTATCCAATTGAGAGTTTTATGAATTTTTAAAAAGTCTCTAAAAGTCACGGTGTATTCAATTAAAACTTTTTAGAAGTTTCTATAAGTTTTACGGTATTCAAAATTTTATGACTTTTAGAGACTTTTATAAAAGTCTCCAATGTACTAACTTTTAAGCAGAAAGTACTAAAATAAAAATTCAAAATTTGTCTCTCATTAATCACAAGATTTTGAGATACTTTCACATAAAAAAAAAAAAAAAGAATTTAATATGTATTTTTTTTTCAATATTTCTCTTTCCTTTTTTCTTCTACAAATATTAGAGTTATAATTAAAATTTATTTTTTTCTATTGATTATATTAGTTTATATTTTTCTTTTTCTCTCTGTTATTGTTTATTTATATTGTTTATGAAAGAATTAAATTGTATTGTTATAACTTTTTTTTCTTTTTTTATTTAATTTTTTTGAAAATATTTATTTCAAATGAAAGTTTTCAAAAGTCTTTTGAATTTTATAAAAGTTTCTAAAAGTTTTAAAATAATATTTATAAAAGTTTGCAAAAGACTTCCACTAATTCCATACAAATCTCTAAAAAAATCCATGAAATCCACATAAATCATCACTTAAAATAAGTTCATCAAAGTTTTCAAAAGTCTCAATTAAATACACCCCTTAAGAGTTTAACTATAACTCATTTCAAAACTAAGATTAAGCCCTCGTTTGGTGCACATTATTTTCAAAATAATGCATTTTTTTTGTTTGATGTGATAGGGAATATGTGGTTGAAAAAGAAGGAAAAGTTTTTGATGTGATATAAAATATTATTTTATTGAAGAATGTGTGGTTGAAAATGAGTAGAAAAATGAGAATGAAAAAAAAATGTGGCTTAAACAGAAGCTAAATGTTTAAAATTTCAAAAATCAGATATTTTAAAAATTTTATTTATGAAATAACTAATTAAAAGCATATTTTATAAATTAAATATAAGGTCACAATTCTATACAATTTGGTCACAAATTATTGAATTAAATGATTACAAATAATTTCTCGATCAATTTAAAATTTTATAAGTCATAAATTATTTCACGATCACAAATTTATCAAATTAATATATTATTCTTTGGTCACAAATAACAATTTTTATAAATTACAACCTATTTCATAGTTACAAAATATCAAATTAATTGACCACAAATTATATTTAGATAACAAATTATCAAATTATAAGTCACAAATTAACAAGTTTTTAGGTCACATATTATTTATTGGTTACAATTCATCTAGCTAATTGGTCACACATCAACCAATTTATTGGTTACAATTAACCAAATCATTTGTGATCACCACCAACACTTGTGACCATCACCTCACCATTGTCCCCAGCTGCATCGCCGTCGAAACCACTGTGCCGAACCACTACCTCTTGACAGAAAAACCATCAATCTCAAATATTGCAACCAACATCGCCACTACCTAACCATAACCACCACACCACTACCACATGAAACCGTCTACATCACTACCACCACCACCCAAACACTACTAAAATCATCGTGACCACCACAACTACCATCTACACCACCGTCGAACACAAACGTTTGTACTCACCACCACCACCATCGAACATCATTGCTCGCACCACCATGACCACCCAAATAAATGGACACAAAACACTCTTCATATTGCACACCACCACTACTTCGCATCGCATGCAACTGTTGCCGTCGCACACCACCACAGCCACCCACAACACAACTACAACACAACATGCATCCACATCACACCACAATCGAACGACACAAAAAACCGTCGACCACCAAAATCAGAAATAAAAAAAAAATGATCTAGGACGGAGCAAAGAGGAACGTGCAGTAGCAGCAGATGATCACGCAGCAGCAACATCAAATCGTGCAATGATGTCGTCATTGGTGCTCTCCTGCAATGGCTTCCAGCGATGACTTTTGGTAGGATAGAGGGAGAATAGAGA
Source organism: Fraxinus sp. 1973-6204 (assembly GCA_903798365.1). Taxonomy (NCBI): domain Eukaryota; kingdom Viridiplantae; phylum Streptophyta; class Magnoliopsida; order Lamiales; family Oleaceae; genus Fraxinus; species Fraxinus sp. 1973-6204. The sequence continues at coordinate 1,549 of CAIGRR010116855.1, read as the reverse complement.
TAATAGAGATGATGAAAATAATTAGGGTTTTGTATGGGTGGTTGAATATAGGTTAGGTGAGATGAAAATTTGAAATTAGACTTGAATTTTTTTTTTTCAAAATCTTTTACTGAAAACCCTCCTCATTCTAATTCGTGTTTGGGACCAGTTACTTAATTTTCAAGTTGTTAGAGTTAAAATTGTACACGACCAAGTTGTTATTAAGAAAATAATAAAATTTGATTATATGATGAAATTAAATATTATTTTACCTGATTGCATGCAATTTCCTCGTATAGATGTATTTGAAAGTATGTCTTGCCAATCCCATACACACATCAATGCTTCAAAAATATTTTATTTGAGTCGGCTCCTTACATTGGACAAAATTATCTTACCTGCTCTAAAAGCAAATTCTGAAAAACTACAATGCTAACTAGAGATGTTAGTAAATCTTTTGCAATGACATAAACGACAAGATATTTTCATTCATTCTTCTACCGAAAATCAAGTAAATCAAACTGTATAGCATCAACGGATTCTACACTCCTAAGTGTTTGATAATTAAAATATTAAACTAGTTTAGCAAGTATTCTGTAGGATCTAGGTCCAAAGTCGAATTACATGCATGAGACATATGAGAAGAACATCTTACTTCATATCTTCCATCCCTAATGCCTTCAAATAAGGACAAAATCTCTCCTTCATCATCTTGAAGAGCATTAGATGTAATCCACCAAATCTTCCATAATTGTAATCTCATAGTCCTGTCTCTTACTTAGAATTTATGTATAGAAATTTTGAAATTTTGACTGTAAATAGATACGTCATAGTAGCCGTCTCGAAGTAGTCCATGTAATAGTGGGAGCCCACGAAACAATGGAACCCTGGAAATTCTGTATATGTTATCCACCTGTTGACTTCCTTAACATACATACAATACTGGCCGTCTTCCGAGGTTACCCATTTGTACGAAGTAAGGTTAATATATGACCATTTACAAAAAATTGATAAACATATAATGTGAATACACTTATTCAGTGAGTAAGCCATACCATTTTATTTTCAAAATAGAGTAAGGAAAACAATGGGCCCAATTATAGATGCTCAATTCTACCCATGCGCACAAATTTCGAATAACAATATATGAGCTCTTTAATCAATTACACCAATTTGGTGTATAACCAATGATCATATCAAGAGATATCCAATACAATGTAAATACCCAATGCAAAGTCAATGTGTAGAATCTTGAATCTATAATCAACTTAAAAAAATAGTTATTCAATAAACATAATTATAATATATGCTTTGAAATAGAAATGGACATAGATTACTCACCTCCAAGTTGCAATGCTTTCCTTAGTAAGTTACTTTGGTTTTAAATTTGTTGTATGTTTCATTTCTCTCTTTTCTCCCCTATTTATAGTGGTAATTAGAAATTTACTTAATAATCTATTTATTTTTCCTTAATCATTACTTTGCCACCTTAAACCATATTATGCCATTCGTCACTTAAGTATTTAGTGTAGCAAGATGTTATATATAGGGTAGCCACCTTATACCCTCT
>CAIGRR010116845.1:0-11532 GCA_903798365.1 Fraxinus sp. 1973-6204 | reverse complement strand
AAATGTGTGGTGCTATTATTTAAAGTTTATTAGTCAATTAAAGTGATCTACTAAAGATGAGTTTTGACTAATGGGTATTAAGTTTCATGGAATTAAAGTGTAGAGACCGGATATTTGTTTCAAATTGATGAGGGGCTTATTTGAAACAAATGAAAGATAATGACATTTCATTATCTTATTCTTATTATAGGGGTCATGGTCCCCTATGGTGCATGTGGATTATTCTTCTTCTGTACATCCCATCAATAGAGAGAAAATTCAAGAGAATGCCACAAATCAATTTGGAAGATCATGATCTATTCAAGCAAAGAATCATACATCTATAGATTGAGGTATGTTTATGCTTCCGCTATTTTCATTCTCATTGATTTCAACATGGGTGGTTATATTAGAGAAAGGGTTTGATGATTTATAAGGTTTGATAATATTTTGGATCGATAATGTCTTTCTGTTTTTACTATCATATTTACCTGCACCTCGTGTTTTCATTGGAGAAAATTATGGTTTTTGGATAATAAAGATGAAAGCTTTCTTGATGGCTAATGATCTATTGAAAACATTAGAGAACGGTCTTGTGCCTGCAAATGGGGCAAAAATTCAAACTATACACAAATTAAACAGCAAAAGGAAGAGTTCGCCAAAAACTATGAAGCTCTTTCCTTCATTCATTATGCTGTGTCAGAACATATTTTTCCAAGAATTGATTCAATCACAACAAAACAATGCTTGGGAATTCTTACGGAGGAGTTTCAAGCACAAAAAAGTTATAACAATGAAGTTGCAAATGTTGAGGAGAGAATTCAAGATTTTGAAGATGACTGAAGCACATTCTGTCATGCAGTACTCTTCAAAACTCACAAGAAATTGTGAATCAGATGACGACTCATAGAGAAAAAATTTTTGTCAAAGACTCATTGAAATGATTTTGATTAGTTTGCCTGAAAAGTTTGAGTCAAAAATTTCAGCAATTGGAGAATCGAAGGATCTTAGCAAGTTGACTCTCGTATAGCTTAGTGGATCTCTACAAACCTATGAATAAAGAACTAGTAAAAGAAGTAAAGAGTCTCTTGAAGAAGCTTTTCAATTGAGGTACAGAGGAAATACATTTCCTGCAAGAAACCAACCTATTGGAAAAAATGATAATGGTAAAGGTGTTGAGTCTACCACAATAAAGGTTGACAATAGAGAAAAATATCCACCTTGCAAAGTTTGCAACATACCAAATTACCTAGAGCAGGATTGTAGGCAAAAATGATAAAACAATATAGATTATGTGGGACGATACTTGGACTTGTTAAATTCATTTTACTATTTATCGTGATCATACACTTGTGGAATCACTCGAACAACTTCAATCATGACCGAAGTGAAGGTGGAAAATTCACAATATGTATGTTGAAGGCAAAGAGACTATTGTTGTACATAAAAGTAAAGGTACTAAGCTTATCTCAAATGTCTTACTAGTACAAAATTTAGATCAAAATCTTTTTAAGTCGCTATTTGGTACACATTAAAATTCTCGTTCTCATTCTTCTACTCATTTTCAACCACACATTCTTCAATAAAATAATATTTTCCATCACATCATTAACTTTTCCTTTTTTTTTTTCAACCACACATTCTCCATCAATCTAATATTTCAGAATACATTCTTCTAAAATAATGTGGCTCAAACACACCCTAGGTGTGGCTTAAATGATGGATAAAGGATACTATTGTTGTGCATAAAAGTAAAGGTACATTTAGAAATAAATTTTGTAAGATTTATGATTCATATGGAGCAGAGTTGTTTAATGTTGAAGGGACAAATTGCATCTTTCCACTAAATTGGTCTTCTTGTCTAGTTCACATGGTTATAGAAGTAACGCTGATGAAACTTGATTTCAGCGCAAGAGATTTGGCCACTTTAACTTATCATCGCTCAAACATTCTTATGAAAAGGGCCTGCTTAGATATTTACCTCTTATAAATCCGAGTAAAAAAGTGTGTGAATGTTGTCAATTAGGAAAACAACAAATACTTTCTTTTCCCTCAAGTGGTGTAAAGGCTAGCAAAGAATTGGAACTAGTCCACACTGATGTTTATGGACCAATGAGGACTCCCTCCTCGAGTGAAAACAGATATTCATTCATTTCGTAAATGATTAATCAAGAATGACATGGGTGTATTTCATGAGTAGAAAATCTCAAGTTTTCTCTAACCTCAAGATATTTAAGACTCTAGTAGAAACTCACACTGGTTGCAAACTGAAGAAGTTGAGATCACGCAGGGGAAAGGAATATACATCAACAAAATTTGATAATTTTGTGAGGAGAAAGAAATAGAGTGGCAACCGACAATGGCATATACACTTAAACACGAGGTGTTTCAGATTGGAAAATGGAACAATAATGGAAATGGTAAGATGTATGCTCATTGAGAAAAAGCTTCCTAAGAAGTTTTGGCCAGAGGCAGTCTATACCACAGTGTATTTGAAAAATAGGCTTTCAACTAAGGCTGTACAAAACCTTTTGTAAGTCTGGATTGGAACTAGACCTTCTGCAAATCACATTAAAATCTTTGGTTCAATATGTTATGTTCATATTCCTGAGGTGAGACTCATAGTATAGGAATATTCACAAGAAATTTGGAGATTTCTGTTATGAAAGATTTTCTCCGGTTGCAAGATTGGAAACAACAAGACTACTCCTTGCACTTGCTGCCATTAAAAAATTGGAAAGTATATCATTTGGATGTTAAATCGACTTTCTAAAATGGCACATTGAAGGAGGAGAAATACATTGAACAGCCAATGTGGTTCATCATTTCTGGAAAGGAGGACAAAGTTTACCAATTAAAGGAGGTGCTACATCGTTTAAAATAGTGCCTAGAGCACGGTTTAGCAAAACTGATGGTATCTTCAACAAAAAAGATTTCAAAGGATTCAAAATGAAGCCGCGCTTTGTGTAAAAAAGTGGAAAAATGCAGGTGCCTTGATAGTTTCACTATAGTGGACAATTTATTGTTAACTGGAACAAATGAAATTGGAAACGAAGAATATTAGGACTGAAATTAATGAAATAGTAGTTTGGAATGACTGATTTGGAGTTATGAGCTACTTTCTTGGCATGGAGATTCATCAAATTGACCATGGTATATTCATGTCTCAAAAGAAGTACATGGGGGAAATTTTGAGAAAATTTAAGATGGAAAATTGCAAACTAACAGAAACACCTCTTGGGATTAATGAAAAACTGTCTAAAGAAAATGGCACAGAAAAGGCAAATAAAAGTACTTATAGAAATTTAATTGTAAGCTTGTTGTACTTGAATTCAACAATGCCGGACTTGATTTTTACGAGTCTTATGTCAAGACTTATGCAATCTCCAAGAGACATCAATTTCAAAGCAGCAAAACAAGTTTTGAGGTACTTAAAAGGAACTATTGGTTTCTGAGTGTGGTTTCAAAATTTTGTAGATGGATGATTGAGTGGCTATTCTGATAGTGATTGGGCAGGTTGCGTGGATGATATAAGAGTACTTCAAGATACAGTTTTTCCTTCAGTTCAGCATCTTTTCATGGAATTCGAGAAGTTGTTGTGCAATCCATCGTCGAGACATAATATTTAGAAACAAATTAAGCTATTTGGCTTTGAAAAATTTTATGTGCTTTGGGATTTAATCACCACTGCACAATAATAAATGCACCAAAAATGAAATAAAAATAGAAGAGACAGAACATAAATTTATGGGTAAATCCCCCTTCACAGGGGATTTTTGACCCGGGCACCACCCGGGCACAAATCCCCTGTGAAGGAACCGGGGTTCTAAATTTATGTAGTTCACTGACGGACAATCAACTGACTCATCAAAGCTTTAATTACAAACTTCTGCCAACTCTCTCAATACACCGGCCGTGCCTATATTCTCTCCCTATTTGTTCTCTATTTTTCTCACTTCTTTTCACTCTTGATCGTGTGTATCTTCTGCCTCTCTCTCTCTCTCTCTCTCTCTCTCTCTCTCTCTCTCTCTCTCCCTCTCCCTCTCTCTCTCTCTCTCTCACGTGGCTCCATCAATTTGGTAAAATCTTCCTATTTGATTTATTATTATTATTATTATTTTGCAATAATACTGTGTTTCCATTCATGGAGAATTATTGCTTCCTTCTTTCAACTCTCAATGATTTTCTTGACTTTCTTTTGTCATCTTAAAAGATTTAGGGCCAAATATCCAACAAAAAGAGAAGTACCTTTCATGGAGAAGTATCCCTTATCTTGAAGGAGTGGCATAGCAGCATAGGCTAAAAAGGAACTCACACTGCTAGTCCGGAGTACAATCCTAGGAATCTTAAGGTTGTCAGCCACTTCCTGTGTGAAATACCAAATGGCATCTGTAATTATACATGCTATAGGATCATCAGACAATAATTGCGCCAAACTGTCGTGAAATGGACTGACACATGTGGCGTTAAGTTTAGGAATTGATGCAACTTCTATAGGGGAAACTTCACTTTCTGTTAAGCCATCAGGGATTATCTGTAAGGTGAAATGAGGGTACTGAGAGAGATTTGGACAATTAGATTTGATGAGAATGATGGTGATATCGAATCCCTTGTGGTGAAGGATGTTTGCCAGCTGAATCATGGGATTTATATGTCCTTGGAATGGCAATGGAAAGAGTACTAAACGGTATCTTTTACTATGTTGCTGGATATTCTGGCCATGCTTATCCATGATGAAGAAGAACCTATTGCTCGCCTCAGTATGCTGTGTCTTAATATTCTTTGGTCATATGAGACGCAGGAGTCAATATTTTTTTGGGAAGATTATAGCTAATATTTCCAAACTTGGAAAAATACAGTGTTTCTGTCATATTTCTATTTTTTTTTTCTCGCACGTGCATACCCAAACTTACGTGTTTAATTAGGTGAAGAAAACAATGAAAAATATGAGTGGACTCGGAATTTGATTTGATCCTTTGGATGGTGAGTGAGAGCGATAAAATATTGCAATATGCCTTACAGCAGGAGTGTGAGAAAATTTCGTGGTAGTAGCCTTTTTTGACAATCTTTGAAATCATTTTTTTTTTCAAACTCATTTTCAACTTGCATTCTAACGATAAGATATTTTATACGTAAATTCAAAGTTTTTTCATACACCCCTATTTGACGATCATTAAAAGGAATTTTAAGGAGAAAATAAATTTTGAAATAGTGAATTCTTGGAAAATGTGCTATTAAAAAGTAGAAAAAAAATTTAGATTTACATACAGAATATTTTAATGTGTGTTTGAAAATAGATTTAAGAAAAAAAAAATTGTGTTTTAATAATTGTCAAACATGGATTACTTTCTAATCACACATTCTTCAAAAAATCATTATTTTAAAACTCATTGTCCAAAAAAAAAAATCATTTTAGTCCCAGTTTGACAACCATTAAAGCAAAAAGTCTTTTTTTTTTTTAAATTCATTTTAAACTACATATTTTCACAATAAAATATTTTGTATGTTGAATGATAAAATAGACAAGATTTTAAGAGGATATTTGGTGTGGATTAAAATCAGATTTTTAGTGGTTGTGATTAAAGTTTTTGAAATGTGTGGTTGAAAAGATGTGTGACCCATAAAAGATGTGGTTGATATTGATTATTTGACTTTGACTTGAATTAAAATCAGATTTTAATCCGGTCCAAACAGGTCCTAAAATGTATTTGACTTTTTTTTATAATGCATCTAGCAGTTCGGTCGAATCTTTAAGCGGGTTTGACTTTTTAGTACTATTAGTGTTAAAATACACTAATGTGGCAATAAAATGAATTACTTGATTCCATCTTTCATTGAACTTATTGTATAGCACTACCCAAATTAATATTATATCACCAATAATGATAGATAACATCATTCATTTGAATGTGATATGAAATGCTAGGTATTGGGACCTCTTCTGATTGGAATTGGAATTGCAATTTTCATGATTCATGTAACCACCATTGCGCGTTCGTTTGAGCCCCTTTTGCCAAAAGAATCTCATTCTCCTTTCAAAACATGTGGATCCATGAACAATAATTGCCATGTATGATGTGTGCTCATTCTATTTGTGCTATTATATGTTTTTGATTGATTATCGTGAATATTTGTTTGTACTTGGGTTCTTGACCTTAGCTCTTAAGTAGTACGTTGAGCAGGTATGATATGTATTTTGAATTCGAGATACAAATAAGGTCTGTGATTCCAATTTTATTTGGTTACCTTGATTAGGGAAGTAAAAACTTGGTGTTGTTTACTTGCAGGTTCATTTGGTATCAAGATGGAGATTTATTCAGTTTTGATACATAAAAATTCGGGCGATGATATTAAATACATTTGTTAAATTAATTGTATCGACACCACAATTGATCGGCTTGACCCGAAAACAAATTGGACCATTGGAAGCAACTATTAATTTACGTTAGGGAAAATTACACAAAATCCTACTTTTAAAAATCAATATTCAAAAATCAGGTAGGAAGTTTCATTTCTCAAAAATCATATATTCATTTAATTATTATAAATTATACCTGAGTTTAAAATACCATTTTCATAAATCAGGTATCAAGTTTCATTATACAAAAAGCAGGTATTCATTTAATTATTATAAATTAATATTTTAATATTAATAACAATATTAATTAATTTATATACACACTCATACACTATCTACCATATTCAAACCCTAAAATCAAAATTTCTCATCTCCTCTTCATTTTCTCGTCTCCTCTCCCGTCTCTTCCAAACCGTCACCGCCGAAGCTTCTTCCCCTCCTCATACAACGGAGCTCATCACCGGGAGTAGTGAGCGGCGCTCCCTGCGATCGTCGGCCGACGTTCTAGTGGATTTGTGAAAGCTTGGAGAAAGAGAAAGAGAGTCGTGGTGGTATCTCGTGTCGTCCATGTCTCCAACACTGGAGAGAGATCCCATTTGGAGGCCATTCCATCCAGCAGCCAATGGATCTGATTCTAGAATCGGATTTGGGAGTTTCCACCGAGGCATGGATCCGAAAGGATGCTATCTCAAAATCGATCATAGATGAATTTTCTTGTTTTGATGAAAAATATGATACTATGACTGAAACCTAGATTCTATATGTTTGAGAAATGATCTGTAATGTTGGAGTCTGCTGCCTGCTGAGTACAGTAGACCTGAAACTATTGTGTGGCCTTGAAATTATTGGTTTTTAGCAGCCACAAAGGTTGTATGATGGACTGTGGCTTCCCCTGTTTCTTTTGCCCTGGGGTTGGGGATAATAATATTCATGTTTATAGCATATCAATTGATATTGGGTGGGGTGTTTGGTGCATGTGACCGATATTTTGGTTCATTGTGACTCATTATTAACCTGTCACCTCAAACAATTGTGGTACATTTCTGTGGTGTTGGTGTTGGNCATTGTGACTCATTATTAACCTGTCACCTCAAACAATTGTGGTACATTTCTGTGGTGTTGGTGTTGGCGGAGGAGACGACAGTGGTGTTGTGTTGGTGGTGGTTACAAATGATTTGTTGATTGTGACCAATAAATTTGTTGGTGTGTGATCAATGAAGAATAGATTGTGACTAATAAATACTATGTGACCTACAAATTTATTAATTTGTGACCAATAAAAGTAATATGTGACATATAATTTGATATTTTGTGACCATAAAATAAGTTGTGTGACTTATAAATTTTGTGATTTGTGACTGATGAACAAATTGTGACTTTTAAATTTTTAATTTGTGACCAATGAACGAACTGTGACCTATAAATATATTGTGTGACCTACAGATATATTAATTTGTGACCAATAAAATTAATTTGTGGACTATAATTTAATATTTTGTGACCATAAAATAAGTTGTGTGACTTATAAATTTTGTGATTTGTGACTGATGAACAAATTGTGACTTTTAAATTTTTAATTTGTGACCAATGAACGAACTGTGACCTATAAAATTTTTGAATTGTGACCTTAAAATTTTTTAATCGTGACCAAATTACGTAGATCTGTGACATTTTATATATTTATTAATAAAATTTATAATTACTTAATTAATACATAAATAAATTTTAATGAAAACCTGATTTTTGAAATTTAAAACCTCTTACCTTAATTTTGAAATTGTGATACTTAAAAATCTGATTTATGTATTGTTCCATTTACGTTACGCATGGTCCATTAAGTTATAAGTAGTTGGACGACCCTTTATGAGCTGCCCACTTTGCCTTTGGTTTGTTGACTCATCTAATGTTTTATTTCTTGGCCAAATTTTGGTATAGTTCAATTTATGTCTTAGCCCACGTGCTCTTAACCTAAGTCTATATATATTGCCTTTTATCCTATGAGATTTATGTGGCGCAATTGTGTGAAAAAGAGGGCAATCGTCTGTTTTTCTCCCAAAACTGTGAGTTTAACTTGCTGTCTTCTTCTTTTCTTCCTTTAATGGATAACTGTGTCCACCGTATTATCCTTTGCTGGTAATGTTTACAAGGGCAACCGTAGTGAGGATTTGAGTCTATGAGAGGTGGTCTTTGATTCGGTGTTTGGTGTTGAAACTGAGCAAAGTTTTACGCAAGAATCGAAGTATTTCCATGACAAGAAGAAAAAAATGTAAAGAGATCCAATTAGTTCAACTGTATGACTCTATAAGATCTTTGACACAAACATTCCTAACTCGTGTTTTGATGTGCAATTGGTCCTTTATGATGGAAAACATCAACCCGAGTACCCGACCATAATTTTAATTAGAAAAAAATATAGTTCTTGTTTGGTTTAGATAAAAATTAAAGTTCTTTAGATATTTGATAACAGTTGAAGGAATATATGATTGAAAAGTTATGAATTTCAAGAAATAAATTTAATTAAAATTAATTATTAACTGTGATTTAAATTTAAATTTAACTTTCGGTTCAACTAGACATAAGCTTAGTTGGATCCCTAACCTTGCGAAGGTGTAGACGGGTTATGTACATTAACTTTTTATAAAAAATTAAAACACATTAATACTTTTTTTCAAAAGGTGGAGACGGCCCCTCACCATTGAAGTTCTTGTTTGGTGCCCATTATATCACCTAAAAAAAAAAAAAAAGAATATTGTAGTGACCCAGATTTAGATGCTCAAGTAGAATTTTTAGAAGAATATGTGATTAAAAAATTGAAAAACAATTAGATTTACGTGCAAAATATTTATTGTAGATGTGTTGGTGAAAATGATCATGTAATAAAAATAATTTTAAAACAATGGACACCCAATAGGGTGAAAGAGGTTACAACGTTTTCTTAATTTTACATGTATTCGTCGTTTTGAGTGTTGACTTGGATTCAAAGTGATGAAGACAATAGGACAACAAGACAACAATTTCGTTTTGTTTATGTTTAACGAAATTTAAGCCTCTATTGCTCCATTTTAATTTAATGAATTTTTCTCTTTCTTCACATTTAACCATATATTTTTCAATAAAATAATATATACGCAAATTTAAAATTATTCCTTACTTTTTAATCACACATTCTCTTAAAAATTACTATTCCAAAATACATTTTCCCAAAATCTCATTAAAATAGAGCCCAAACAATGGCTAAGATATTGAAGAATACCGTTAGTCAAAAAAAATTGGGATTCTTTTTGGTAATTAGCACAAAACTCTTTGATCCTTACCTCTATTATGGAATACTTTCTCCCCTTTCATTTTGGTTCAAGACCTCCCTAGATGATCCAAACTTTGCAAAATACCTTATGTCCAATTTTATTAGTTTAATCGTTAAGTGCAGTAAATAGAAACAAAATTAAAAGAGGATAATCGGCACCCTCTAACATTTGCATATTTCGCGTAACACCTCCTAACCTTTCATTTTAACACAAAACTCCCTAAATTACTCAAATTTTGTGGAAAACATTCTTTTCATCGTTTTTCTTTATAAAGCCTTGTAAAACGATGAATTTACCCCCTCTTTAAACAAACAAAAAGAAAAGAAGAAAAAATAATTAAATAACCTCAATTTTTTTTCAAAAAGAGCAAACAAGTCCCAATTAAAATTAAAAAGATATTAATAAAAATAAATATCTCCTTACTTTGTTTAAACCCAACAATGATGCCACAATCGGCTAAATCGACACAGGCGTAGGACTTGCAGCTGCCACCTCGAATTTCTTGAACTTGGAAGAAGCGCCCAATATTCTAGAAATGGGCCTACTAAGATTCTAAGTTTCTTCGTATTCTAAATCCTTTTTGGTTTTCGTTGCTGCTCGTGGTCGTGGAAGCATGAATCGTGGCTACAGAGAATTTATCATTGAATGATGATTTAGGTTTTTTTTATCGACTTCAATCAGGGAATTGGAGTAGGGGTGCCCAAAGGGCCAAATAGCTCGTCGGCTCGTTAGCTCGTCAAAATTCAGCGCATGTTTTTTTTATCAACTTCAATCAGGGAATTGGAGTAGAAGTGCCCAAAGGACCGAGTAGCTCGTCGGCTCGTTAGCTCGTCAAAATTCAGCCCGAGCTCGAGCCGAGACAGGGGTAAGCCCGACAAGCCGAATAGGGCTCGGCTCGTCAAGCTCGCGAACGGCCCACTAGCCTAAAGTTCACGAGCCCACGAATAGGGCTCATAAAAACATCAAGAAAAAAGTACAGGAGCTCGTGGGCTCGGCTCATGAGCTCACGATCTTGTGGGCCAAGCCGAGCACGAGCCGAAATTGAGCTCGGCTTAAGGGGAGATGACTCGGCTCATTGCCACCACTAAACTGGAGTTCGACCTAATAGATCGAGGACTGTTGGAGGATTCATCGTGGTTTGAAGTGTCGAATTTTTTGAAGAGAAAAACATCCTCTTAAACACCATCTTTATCCTTCTTCTTTTTTCCTCTTATATTTTCATTAATTTTGAACTACATCACAACCATGTCGAGAACAAATGCATGCAGGGCTAATGGCTGAAGCAGTACCCCAGAACATTTGTAATGTTTGTTACTTAAATTCCATGTGATTTGGAAGTTTGATTTATGGTGAAGCCTAGATAATGTTGGTTTGGAAGTCCAAATTGATCATGGATCAAATTTCATCATGAATTAAGAGTTTGATTGGGATAAGAACTTAGTGATTGATGAAGAATTATTTTGAAAAGAAAAATGATGGAGCCAGAGGTGCTGGGTTGATGCAATTTCCAGCAAGAAAAATGGGACAGGCGTTGCCCTGGCTTGAACTGTTTTTTCGAATTTTGTAGGTTAGATTGATTTCAATTTCGTTTTTTTTTGTTCTAGTTCATCTATAACTCCAAAACAAGGCTCATATAAATACTCCACGAGAAGTAGGCTCTTCATAAACTCAACATAGCAATTAGATCATTGTTGTATACATTAGAAACTTGAAGAATTATCTAGATTTAGATTGAGAGTATCAAGTTTTGTAAACATAATTTTAATTTTTTGATATCATAAATTCCCATCCTCTTTTATATATATACTAGTTTTTGCCCGTGCGATGCACGGACTGTGTTATTTTGAAGGTAATGTTAGTATGTCAAATATGTAAAATTATGTTAAATTA
>CAIGRR010116807.1:0-12406 GCA_903798365.1 Fraxinus sp. 1973-6204 | reverse complement strand
AGTATCAAATCTTTGGGCACTGATGTGAAACATCAGTTCATATTTTTCTTCTGATTTACTTTTTGATGCTAAAATATTTACGCTATTACATAAACAACTACACCATGGCACGTGCCTTGCACGTGCGCTCACTAGTATTTATAAATATACGGATAATTAATCACAACAAAACAATTACCGGGATTTTTTGGGGATATTTTATCACACTATATTTTTTTATAAAACGCTAAACATTTTAATTACATTAAACTTAATTAACCTTTATTCATTATTACACATGTATCTTTAACTTTATTTTTCATCATATTCTTAATTTAAACATTTCATTGATAAAAAAAATTTGTCCTTAATCATAGTTTTTTTTAAAAAAATATTGTTAATGTGCTTTAAAATGATGGTCAAATATTTAATCGTATTTCTACATTATTATTTATTTTGCTTATTTTAAAATACAATGGATAAATGAGGAACAATTTATATTAATTTGAGACTAAGAATGTGATGAAGAAAAACTGAGATATAAATGTGTAAAGGTTATGAATGTTTAATGAAATTAAAGTATAGTCTAGTTATAAAAAATTGTGATGTGAATATATTTAGCCTTTTAAAATATGCGTCTTTTCTAAAATCTTTAGGCCGGCTAATATTTTTTTCCCTCAAAAATCTTATAATTGAAGTAAATAGCTCCGAAGCTACAAAAATAAATTATGGAGTACAAATTGACCAACTAATGTATTCTCGACTAATTAGCATTGATATAGTATCAGCATTCTCGACAAACTAAAATTCGACTATACGAAGAGAATCACACTCGATAATGATCACTAACATCTTTCAAAGTGTAAGATGTCGTATCCAAGTAATAGTGTGTTAGTAAAGTACAATTCTTACGAGGACTAGATACTTAATGTAGTTTAATTTATTATTAACTATAATCGAATACCACAATTGACTTTAATTTTGATTTTAATTGATTAATTCATTACTAAAGATTATAATGTATTTTGTACACTTATTTAGATTTTGAAATTAGAGTATTTGTTGGTTATTTTAATGAATAATGACTTAATTCGATATGAATTGTGTTTGTTAGAAAACAACCAATGAAAAAAGGCGGAATTGGAGAAAAACGATGAAAAGGTGACTAAATTGAAAGAAAACCAAAGCTTTAGAGGTTGAAATGAAAAAAATAAAAGTTGGTTCAAACTGCGGAATGAACATTTGAAAGTGCTAGGATTCAATTAGACAAGAATAAAAGACATCGGGATGAGAAAGAATAAAAAAAGGACCAAAATGTACACATGGGAAAGTTCAGGAACCAATGGCCAAAATGGAAAGCTATGCGCACGCATGGGCTTGTAGGTCCTGCAAACGAATGGCCTTCATATAGCTCGACTGAGCCTAAAGTCAACCTATCATGTGTACACATGGTTCATTTTCGAAGGAAAAATTTGCTTTCTTTATTTTGTCCCGCCTTAGTACATTATAATATCTTTTGCTTCTTTTATAACCTAAAAAGAGGGTCCAAAACATATTCTACCTTGTTTTTTTATCATATAATTGAGTCTAGCAAGAGGCGAATAAGGATTTTACAACAAGACTTGAAAATGCAAAGCTCGGATTGAAGTGTAAGAAATCAAGTTTTTGAACTCTACATCTATTTCTTTGCTTCAGGTGATGCCTTTTCATATTTTTTTGTATAATCTGAATTCAACCATGTTTGGCTAAGCTTTATTTGTATTGTATGAATGATGAAACTTATTGATTGCTGTTTCTAATTTAAGACCTAAGCATTTTAGTAAATTCTTGTATTCTTGATTAAATATGTATAATTATTTCATTGTTTGAATGCTTGATCACTATTTAGACACTTTGTTGCTTATTGTAATGTTGAGAGACTCGCAACAGGTTAGAACATTGTATATTTGACATATGGAAAATATGTGTTAGGTATAACATTTATTTGACATGCAATTTAGGTTGATAAGGTTGACCTATGGCCGATTATAGCCATAAAGTTTTGATTATAACGAACAAGTTAATCTTATTTACTAACAAGTTGAATTCAAGTGATTACAGTTTTTTAAAGCATACTATGAAATTGATCGTTGGTCGTCAAAAGATCAAAAGCTATCAATACAAATCAAACTCATGAAGGAGGTCAAGATCGAAGTCACAAATTTAAGAACATAAGAGCCAAACTTTAGATCAAGATTAAAGACTTGATTTCTTAGATAAAGTGTAGATGTACTAACAATTTGATATTTGACAATGAATGCTTAAACTCAAAATCTTTCTATGCATTAAAAACAATTTTGTAAATAAAAGTTATTCTAATGCAATGTTTCAATCAAATATAAAAATGACTTTTAAAATAATATTTCAACTTGAAAAATAGTTTTTATCTTGAAAAGTTAGTTAAAAATACTTTTCAAAAGTCCATGCTCTTTGAAACCTTCGAATCCGATCAAACGAGGTCCAAACGTAAAAAGGCCGAAATTGCTAGACGGTTGACCAGTAGGAAGAGGCAACCGACCAGCTAAAAGAGGTGGTCAATTGAAAGTTTCCAACGATCCAACATTTGACAGTTCGGACCTTTAATATTTATTATACAAACGACCATATTAGTCATCCTGACAAGAGGAGGTCAATCAGAAGAGTCATCCGAACTCATAGATTTTTTTTTTTTTTTAACGTTTTGAACTCTATAAATATTCTCACTTTTCCATTATTCACAAGATTTTTAAGAGTATCAGAGTGAGATTTTTTTGGGGAAAATTACAGCAGCGGTCCCTAACCTCACTTTTTTGCAGACTTTAGCCTAACTTTCAATTTGTGTCAACAGAAGTCCCTAACCTTTTAGAAATATGCATCGGAGGTCCAACTAGATGGAAACCATCCATTTGACATTTAGATGACCAAGAAAATAAAATTTTGATCAAATTAAAAAGGATAAAATGATATATTTACATTTTCCCAAATAATAACATTTAAACTAAAAACAAAAAACAAAAATTCTGCCCTACCCACCACCGACCCTATCTTTATCTTCTTCTCCATTTCTACACCACCACCTCTGGCGATCATCATATTTTCCTCCACCTCCACATCCATTTTTAGCCCTCAACCTACATTTCAAATCTTCAAAACATTTTCCTAAATTAGCCAATTTCTTTGTTAGATTGGTAAAATGCATCTTGAAACTACAATTTGGGAAAATGCAACCGGGTAGCCCACAAGCTTGAAATTGCAAATCAAGGCTTCACAAGCAAATTGAGAAAATGCATCTTGAAATTGCAAATTGGAAAAAGGCAACTAGAGCAACCTACAAGCTTGAAACTGCAAATCAAGGCTTCATAAGCAAATTGGGAAAATGTATCTTGAAACTCAAAATCACCTTAGAGTAAGGAGTGACGTGGTCATAAACCTTGATTTTATGTGCTTTTTCCTAGCATTGTTGCTTCACACTGAGCTCTTCGATTACAAGCGCACGATCGAGAAGTGCGGGTGAGGAAGGTGAGATTTCAATCAAGGGCTCTCCTCACCAAAGACTTAAGAAGAATCCCCTTTACCATTTGCACAATGTGTAATTTCCATATTTTCTTTTACAGTTGGATTTACAGGAGATCCCATACCCCAACTCGTGGCCCTAAATGAGGACAATTATGACCTCTGCCATTTTTTGCCTTTGGGGGAGATAGGTGCCTATTGTTGGTCGGCCGACGGTGGCAGCGGCTGTGGGAAAGGGGATGGGGTAGGAATGGTTTGAAGGAGAAAACACTTTATTTATTTATTTAAATTTTTTTGTTTGTTTATATTTAAAGTGGTAAATTTAAAATTACTATTTTACCCTTTTTAATTTGTTAAAATTTTATTTTCTTGATCAACTAACGGTTAAATGGATGATTTCCACTCAGTTGGACCTCCGATGCATATTTCTAAAAGGTTAGGGACTTCCGCTGGTACAAATTAAAGGTTAGGGTAAAGTTTACAAAAAATGAAAGGTTAGGGACAGCTACTGTAATTTTCTCTATTTTTTAAGAGAATTCTTTGAGCTTTCCTTTGCATTCATTTCATTTATTTTTTTATATCAAAAACTTTGATTGATTCAAACTCTTTAATCATTATCCTCATCAATCTTTTTATCTCTCTTTTTGTATTTAACTTATTTCTATTACTCATAAAAGAGAGATATATTTTGAAAATCTTTAAAATTACATTGAATATATTTCTTCTACTTCTTCATATTGAAAGCTTTGATTTATTGAAACAAACTTGTCATTCATCATGTGCATCAAAGTTTCTCATTTCTCGCTTGATACTTAATTTATTATATCATTAATTAGAAGAACAGTATATTTTAAGAAGATTTTTGAACTTACATTGCATTTATTGCTTCTACATCTTCTCATCGAAAAACTTTAATTGATTCAATCAAATTTCTAATTATCATATTCATCAAAAAAAAATTCATCTAACATTTGAGTTATCATTTATAGCTATTCATTGAAATGTTAGTATCTCTTAATACTTAATTTATTTATATCATTTATTAAGAGAAAATTTCATTGTAAAATCATTAATCTAAGCTTGTGGGTCGTATTGAGGTTCCGTGAAAGCTAAATAGTATAAGGATCGGTGCTCCTTGTTGTAAGTTGTTGTGTGGATCATATTGAGTTCATGTAAAGCTTAATATTGTATAAGGATCGGTGTCCCTTACTTGTAAGTCATCGAAAGCGTTGTAAAAGGTTGGATTGCACCATAAGTCAATCAATTTAGTGAAAAGACCTTGCTCGTGTCAAAAAGCTTGGTAACAGAAGAGGTAGATTATTGCTTTGAATCGTACCTCTACAATTCTATCGTTTTGCTTCATCTCTTCTCTTTTACTTATCGCTTTCATATTTTCCATTATTAGTTGGATTAATCTATTTAATTTTTACTTGCATGAATTTAGATTAATTCTTCGAAAAAAGTTTTAAAAATCAATTCACCCCCTTATTGGTTAGTTATTCTTGGGCTATCAGATAATTGTGTGAGTGAAAGCATCTTTTGCATATGAATTTGGACTAGGAATATGGTCGGGGTCGTTCTTAGATATTTTTAATGTATCTTGTAAAAGAAGGTTAGATATTTATGGATTATCGATTTTCAAGGACACTTAAAGAACATTAACTTACATGAGTCAAGAATTAGAAATAGAGATTAATAGGTGGATTCTGAAATCCAATACATTCATCTTTAAATTTGATAAAAACCAAGTCTTTATAGTCATAACTTGATTTAGAATAAGTATAAAGAAACAAACAAATTCTTTTGTGTTACGTAGATCGAATTTGATAGTAACTAGTACAATATAGTTAACATTTATTCCTCGTGGAACGATACATGTAACTCACTACGTATTATTCGTCAACGTTCCCATATGCTTATTGGATTTTCTCGAACAAGTTTTTGGCACCATTGTCGGAGAATTATTTGTTTAATTCTAGTTTATTAGTTTATATTAGGCACCCATTTGGTAGAGATTAAAATAAGATTTTTACTAGATTTCTATAAAAATTGATGAAATATGTAGTTGAAAAGTTGTGGTTCCATGAAACGTGTGGTTAAAATTAATTATTGAATTTAACTTGAGATTTTAATTGGATTTTAATCCTAACCAAACAGGGGCTAGATTCGATTGTTTTCTTTGTTTTTAGGATATAATCACACGATCTAATTTTCTTGTATTTTGTTCTTTTTAAGCAATCACCAGTTTAGGAGATTTTGATGAGATTAAGTTGGCTCCATTAGATCCTGAAATCGAAAGGACATTCAAACAACTCTGAAAAGAATAGAGAATGGCAATGGAAATGGTTAAGAATCAAAATCAGAATCAGAATCTGAATCACTTCAACAGCAACAACCAATTCATCAGAGGGTTATAGCACATGAAATCCCTATATTAGTTGGAGATTATGTAAATCCAGTTCATGCTCCCGTGCAATATGCTATTTATAACCTCCATCTGGATAGGCTAACTTCTACCTCTGACCAAATGTCATCAAACTCTTTCAGAATCATCAAGACATCAAATTCTTTAGAAAGCTATAGAATATTTGCAAGTTACAATCATGAGCGGATGTCGTATATCCCTTTCGAATGCTATATTCCCTCGTACCTTGAAGGATGTTGCAAAAGAATGGATTTGCTCTTTAAATGCTAAGAGCATCATGTCTTAGAATGACATGGTGTAAAAGTTCCCTAAGAAGTTTTTCATGCCACATTAAGTCCATCAAATCCGAAATGTAGTCCAAGTCATCCAGAAGTTGGGTGACATTCAACGATTGGTTTAGGAAGTGTCCTAATCTTGACATTCCTAAGCAAGATCAGGTATACATATTTTACTATGTATTATATCCAGAATATCAAAATTTTGTAGATGCTTAAGTGGCTGGTTCAGTGATTAAGATAGGTATAGATGAGGCCCATGAACTATATAAGAGAATAACGGAGAATAACGGAGAATCAATCAATGTGGCTGACCGATAGGGATACTCAGAAGAAATTAGTAATATGCATAGTATTGATGCGGTGACCACTACCACAAATTAGATAACTTATCCAGTCTGTTAAAGTGCTGCACCAGTCGACACCAATTTGCATAGGTTGTGGGGACAATTTAGCCTGAGAAAGTTACCTTGCATAGAAATTTCAGAGACAGTAGAACAATCCCCACTCAGACACTTACAATCTAGGATGGAGAAATCATCCAAATTTTTCATGACCAACAATTAAGGGACAAGGAGGGAATTATCAAAATAGACTACCAAGTTTCCAACAGCAACAACAACCTCAAGATAGAAAGCATTCATTTGAAGACTTTCTCACTCAGTACATAACAAAGACTAAGACTCATTTTTAGAACCAACATGCTTCTATCAACTATTTGGAACAGCTGGTGGGACATATAGAAGATGCCTTATCAAGTAGAACTCAAGAAATTTTGCCTAGCAACATAGAGTTAATTCCAAAAGAACATGTCAAAGGCATCATTACACGTAGTGGAGTCCAATTACCACAAATGCATGTGAAATGAATAGCTACTGCTACAGAAAAGGTACCTACCATGGGCGAGGAGCATGTGGACCAATCTAATAAAAATATAGAAAAAATGCAGTTGAGTCTTCAGACGGTCTATATGTTAAGGCAACCACTCATGTTAAAGCATATGTATCTCCAATACCATTCCCACAGACACTCCAAAATCGTAAGCTTGATAAGTAGTTCGAGAAATTTTTAGATTTGTTTAAGAAGCTGCATATCAATATAACATTTGCAGAAGACTTAGCTCAAATGCATAGCTATGTTGAGTTTATGAAAGACATACTATAACAAAAAAGGAAGCTGGAGGATAATGAAATGGTCATGTTGACAAAAGAGTGTAGTGTGATAAGCAAGCATAAGTTACCACCAAACTTAAAAGATTTAGGAAGTTTTATTATTCTTTACAATATTGGTATCAAACATATATAAAAAACATTATGTGATTTAGGAGTAAGTATTAACCTACTGCCTTTATCTCTTTTAAGGAAATTAAGTTAGAGGGAAAGCAAATGCTACTACAGCGTTAATTTAGTTGGTTGTCACGTTAATCAAGTACCCTAGATGCATCGTTGAAGATATTTTGGAAAAGGTTGATAAGTTCATATTTTTAGCAGATTTTGTTACCCTAGATATGGAAGAATACAACTATGTCCTCTCATTTCGGGTTGTCCATTTTTTGGCTACTAGCAGAGCATTGATATCGTGTATAAGAAACAGTTGATTTTGAGGTTAAATGAAGAATAATTAATAATCAACGTCTTCAAGGCATTCAAGTTTTAGAATGAATCAAATTCTTATTTCCAGGTTGATGTGATTGACGAAGCAATAGGGACATTCATATTTGATCATCCTCAAGACCCGTTTGAGGCTTGCTTTTTTCTGAAGATTTACCATTTGAAAGAGCAAGTAGACTAACGTATTAGGTACTGGCACCCTTGTCATCATTCTTCAAGCAACCAAAATTAGAGCTTGTTAAAGGTCCTACATAGGCTTTACCATTTGTTCAATAAGCTCTAATACTTGAGCTTAATTAGTTGCCTACTCATTTATGGTATGCTTATTTGGGAGAGATGAATTCACTTTCGGTTATCATCTCAAACTATTATCGAAGAAGAAGATCAGCTTTTGAAAGTACTTCAAGATCACAGGGCAGTAATTGTGTGGACTATTACAAAAAAGGATCAACCATTCTTTTTATATGCATAAAATTTTAATGGAAGAGGATTATATGCCTTCAGTGGAGCATTAGCAGAGATTGAATCCAACCATACAGAAGATGGTGAAAAAAGAAGTCTTGAAGCTCTTGGATGTGGGAATCATATATCCCATATCTGATAGTCATTGAGTTAGTCTAGTATATGTGATACCAAAGAAAAGGAGAATCATTGTGGTTCCAAATGATTAGTTATCGTAAACTCAACAACGTTATTAGGAAGGACCATTTTCCCTTCTTTTCATTGATCAGATGTTGGAAAGATTCGTAGGACATTCATACTACTATTTTTTGGGATGGGTATTTGGGGTATAATCAGATTTTCATAGCACAAGATGATCAGGAGAAGATCACATTCACATGCTCCTATGGTACCTTTGCATACAAACATATGCCCTTTTATTTGTGCAACGCTCCAGCCACCTTTCAGCATTGTATATGTTCATTTTTCTGACATGGAGGAGCATATCATTGAGATTTTCATGGATGATTTTTCAGTTTTTAGGACATCATTTAAGGAATGCCTAGATCATTTGGGGTTAGTATTCAAGGATTGTGAGGATACTAACTTTGTGCTTAATTGGAAGAAGTGACACTTCATGCTTCATGAAAGAAATGTGTTAGGATATTTGATATCAGTTAGAGATATTGAGGCTTATAGGGCAAAGGTACAGGTGATTGATAAGCTATTTCCACCAGTTTCTGTGAAAGGAATCATAAGCTTCTTAGGTTATGCAAGATTCTATTGTTGCTTCATTAAGGATTTCTCCAAAATCACGAGCCCATTTGCAATTTGTTAGAAAAGGGTATGCCTTTTCACTTTTTTTGAAAAGTATCTAGTTACTTTTAACACTCTGAAGGAAAAGCTGGTTTCAACTTTAGTATTGGTTTCCTATGATTGGAAATTGTTGTTTGAGTTGAGGTATAATGTGAGTATATATATAGTTGAGGCAATTTTGAGTCAACACAAGGATAAGATCACACAGGTGATTCACTATGCCAACAAAACTCTTGTTGAGACTCAGTTGAACTACGCTACTACAGAGAAAGAATTTTTGGCAGTGGTGTTTGCTTTTGAGAAATTCAAGCCATACTTGATTTGGTTAAATGTGATTGTGTACATATGTCACACAGCATTGAAATACTTGATGAGCGTAAAGGATGCAAAGTTGAGACTCATCCAATGGATATTTCTATTGCAAGAGTTTGATTTAGAGATTCGAGACAAAAAAGGGAACGAGAATGTAGTTGCAGATCATCCATCTCACCTAAAATCACAAGATCCAGATCTTATAGATAAGATCAATGAGGTATTTCTAGATGAGATTTTTTTTAGATTGGGACAACACCATGGCATGCAGATCATGTGAATTTCTTGGCCAATTCTGCTAGCCCACCGAAATATTCAAGTCATGAGAAGAAGAATGTCTTCAGCGATCTCAAACATTACTTTTGGGATGACTTGTTTATGTATATTTGCCATTGTGTACCAAAAGAGAGCAAAATCACTTATTAGAGCATTGCCATTCTTCTCCATATGGGAGGCCACTTAGACATAACCAAAGACAGCAACAAAAGTTTTACAATCAAGTTTTTATTGGTCTATGCTGTTTAGGAATGTATTTGCTTTAGTGAAAAAACTTGATAAATGTCAGAACACCGAAAATATCTTAAAGAATAATGAAATGCCCTTGAACAATATTTTAGAAGTAGAAATATTCGATGTTTAGGACATTGACTTTATGGGACCATTCCTCTCCTCATATGGCTAGTAGTACATCTTAGTGATGGTAGATTACGTGTATAGAGATTGTAATCTTGCCAACTAATGATGCATGGGTTGTGACTCAGTCCTAAAGAATAACATCTTTTCGAGGTATGGCACCATGTCGGCAATTATTAGTGATGGTGGAAAGCATTCTTGTAACCACCAATTTTCATTGTTGTTGGCTAAGTACGGAATTATGCATCGTGTCTCGATTCTCTATCATCCTCAGACTAGTGGGCAATTGAAATTCTCCAACAGAGAGTTGAAAAAGATTTTGAGGCTACAATAAATACATAGCACATAGATTAGTTAAAGAAACTAGATGATGCACTTTGGGTGTACAGAACTGCTTTCAAAACTCATAATGGTATGCCTCCATATCGATTGGTTTTTGGCAAGGCATGTCACTTAGAAGTCGATCTCGAGCATAAAGTATATTGGGCTACACATATGCTCAATTTTGATATGAAGTCAGCTGGAACGTATAAAATCCTTCAACTCAATAAAGTCAATAAATTTAGGTTGGGGGCATATGAGAACACCAAGTTATACAAGGAGAAGACCAAGAGATGACATGATAAGCATATCAAGGAAAAAGATCTCAAGGTTGTCCAGCAAGTTTTCATGTTCAATTCTCGCCTCAAGCTTTTTCCAGGCAAATTGAGGTCAAGATAGTAGGGTTCATTCATAGTCGTAGCTATTTATCCTTATAGTTGAGGTAGTGTCTTAATGCGTTTCTTAATGGGGATCTTTTCGAAGAAGTTTACGTGGAGCTGCCTTTGGGCTATTCAAAAGGTAAGGATGTTTTTACAAAGGGAGATAAATTGGTGTACAAACTTCATAAATCCATTTATGGATTAAAACAAGCATCTAGATAGTGGTTTTCAAAGTTTTCCCAAGTTCTGATTCTCCATGGTTTTCAGTAATCGAAATCAGACTATTCACTATTTACTAAGGGATCAGGGAACTCATTTGTTACTTTACTAGTCTAAGTGGATGACGTAGTCATCACAGGTCCAAGCATCAATGTAATCGAGTCCTTAAAAGCATTCTTACATAGCCAGTTCAAACTTAAAGACCTTGGAGTGCTGAAGTATTTTCTTGGGCGGGAAGATTGCCAGATCTCATAAAGGGATATTCCTATCCCAAAGAAACTACACGTTACAACTTCTTCAGGATGCTGGTTTTCTTGGCTGCAAACCAGTCTCTTTACCAATGGATCCTAAGACTTGACTGAGTTCATTTGAAGGTGAATTGATTAATGAAGCATCCTTATAACGAAGACTTGTTGGGTGTCTACTATACTTAACTATATCTAGACCAGATATAACCTTTGCAGTTCACAAACTTAGTTAGTTTGTTTTCCTAGCCTAGACAACCACATCTTGATGCAGTTTTTCATCTCTTAAAATACCTTAAAGGTACTCCAAGACAGGGGTTAATATTCTCTTCTTCTTATTCCTTCCAAATTCGAGCATTTGTAGATTCTGATTGGGAAGCTTGCCTTGACTCAAGGAAATCCATTACAGGTTTTTGTATATTCTTAGGGGATCTTTAGTCTCTTGGAAAGCTAAAAAATAGCAAACAATCTCCAGATCTTCTGCAGAGGCTAAATATCGTGCCTTGGCTTCTACAGTTAGTGAAATTGTTTGGATTCATCAGCTACTTCGAGATTTTCAGGTGTCTGCATCAACTCCTGCACTGGTCTTCTGTGATAACCAAGCTGCAGTTCACATAGCCAGCAACCCCATCTTCCATGAAAGGACAAAACATATCGAAATAGATTGTCATTTCATCCGTGATAAAGTCACCGAAGGTTCCATTAAACTTCTACCAGTCTGAGCTCAACATCAGTTAGCATATGTCTTTACCAAAGCTTTACCAGGCTATCTTTTGTTTCCTCTATTGTCCAATTTGGCTGTTGCTGATCTGCACCGTCCACCTTGAGGGGGGAGTGTTGGCGCTAAAATATAATCCAGTTAGTTAGTTAACTAACTGTTAGTTAATTAGCTGTAATATTCTGCTAGTTAGATGTTAAATGAGCTGGCATATGAGATGGTATTTAATTGTATTTATATAGAGGACAAGGGCACCTCACGCATTGAATGAATGAATTTTTCATCCCATTTTCCATTCACAGTTTCTTCTTTCAATAATGAGCACCCCATTACAATTGCACTCACAAATGAGCATGGGTTACACAAATTTTGGGGAGAAGCGATTTTCAGCCTATGTTTCGTGTCCCTTGTTCGTAGCCACTGGCTGTGGACATATACCTTGCATCATCCCTCGTTTTTATGACTGCGTCCCTTATTACTGTTGAATATAGTTGACATTCT
>CAIGRR010116791.1:0-10339 GCA_903798365.1 Fraxinus sp. 1973-6204 | reverse complement strand
AGTGATGGGATGTAAATAAAAAATTGGACATCACGAGAGTGTAAGCCCCGTTCAGTTAGTCCATCCTTGGACCAAGTGAATAACTGTGAACAATCGGCCAAGGTGCTCCAGCATGGGAGGCTAAGGCTCCACACCTGTCTCAGCCCTTGCACCAAGGCAACATCCACCCAAGCTGAAGGTCACCCGTTACCGGGGCTGCATCTCTGCAGTAAGTGGCCCGGGGACTTTCCTGGGTCTGAACCAAGCAAGCACTTGATATCATGACTCATTCACTCCATCTCGTGGTTTGACTCTAGTGCTTATTATTGGTTATTTAAATTGTATAATATTTTACTTTGCCACCGATGTGGGAATGTCACAAATTTCAAGAACTCTCGGCCCAAGCCCGTGAATTAGAGTTAAAAAGAATCCACGCATGCCTCCCATTTAAATTAACTTTTCATTTAAGGAGGCTACTAACCTTTTAAAAATTTGGCCGCATTCCGATAATTTCTTTCTTCTATCGTTTGTTTGGTCAACCTAATTATTTATCTTACATAACAACTGTTTTAGACTTTAGTTTAATATTTAAATTTTTATTTTTCTGAAGGACATTCATGCATATAATATAAAAAACGTATTATATAGTTATCGTAAATGACCTTCTTCTAAAAATCGATTAAAGTCTTCAAAGTCCTGTCTTCTTTGTGACGACAATTTGTAGACGGTAATATTTGAAGGAAGCAATAAAATCATTATTTTTATTCCGAAACTTTATTTCAAAAATATAAAACAAATCAATCTTTTATTAACCGTATATAAAAATATGCGAACGAAGCAAAATATTGAAGAATAAAAAGTTCTTTACTTCTTTTTAAACGATGAGAACAAATTTAGGGCATGTTCGGTATAACTCAAAATTCAATTGAAATTGAAAATATAGCCGTTATTGGGTCTCACTCGTCTAATAAAAGTCAACAATTAAAACTAATTTTTCAATTTTAATTCGATTCTAATATCTACCGAACACGCTCTTACTACATGTTAGAAGTTGAGGACTAATTCCAAACAACTGAAAATTCTTCTTGTACAAAACTAAAATTTTAAAATCATAATGGGATAGTTGACCTGTCCCCACATTAAATTCCAAAATACATAGACGAATGAAAATAAATAAATAAATAAATAAAAAATACATCATGAGAGTGTAAGCCTGGTTCAATTATTTCAACTCAAAGTCACTATAGGGCTCCTCACTTTTCTCGGAGGTGAGACTTGTTGTCCATTTATATTGTCTAATTTACTGTCCATCTAATTGCAAATTGACAAATTATGAAAAATTAAAGTTGTCATCGATTTCAATTTTTATTGGAATTCGTGTTAGGCTTATGTTGGACCAATAAATAGTTAAATGTGCCAAGATTCAGCCCCCCTGTTTGAGTCAAATTAAAATTTTTATTTTCATTCTTCCACTAATTTTCAACCACACATTTTTCAATAAAATAATATTTTCCATCACATTAATAATTTTTCTTTCTCTTTCAACCACACATTCTCTTTCAATCTACCATTCCAAAATAATGTGGTTCAAACACACCCTCAAAGTCATTCAAGGATAATATATATAAATCGTGAGCAACATTATATCTTTAAACTATTTCCAACTGTCCAAATTGTTTTTGGATCAAGCCTTTTGACTTGGTTGTTAGTAACAATTTCACTCATCGTCATACATATGAAATTCAATCCAACATTTATATTGTAACCCGAAATTCATTGGGTATCAAAACTCAACAGTTTTCAAATAGTGGTGGTCAAACAAGGGCTTACTTTGCCACCGATGATGGGCCAACAAATTTCAAAAACTTCTCGGTCCCAATCAACCAAAATAGAATTTTGGTTGCATTCCAATGATTTCTTTCTTCTATCTTTTTATGTTTGGTCACCCTCATTATAATTTTAGCTTAATTTTATTTATCCAGTATTTAAATATAATTTTCTAATTTTATTTTAATAGACATTTGAAATGTAAAATGTATTAAATAGTTATTGTAGACTACCTTCTTTACTTCTTAAATTGGTTGAATCAATTCAAAATTAGTTAAAATTGACCGTTGTTTTTATTTGTTCAAAAATTGTTTTCCAAGTCTAGTCTTCTTCACGATTTTACGACGACGATAAAAGATACAAGTAGGGATACGTTTTCAAATTTTTTACTATATTTTACCCAGAAAATATTCCACTCGTAGAAAAAATTCACATGGAAAACATACAACCGGGAAATTATTTCTATCCCGATTTAGTTTAGTACCGATTAGAACTTCAAACAAAAGTTGAAGCAGTAAATCCCATTTTCTTTGTGAGCTTCAAAATCAAAGGTGAGTTTTTTTTTTGCAGGAAAAAGTGGGTATAGATAAAAGGGAAAAGTAAAAGAAATATATTAAAAAATAGCAGCTTTGCAAAATGATTAATAAATAAACGATCGCGATGGGACTCGAACCCACAATCTCCCGCTCCGGAGGCGAGCGCCTTATCCATTAGGCCACGCGATCCTTTCGTGGAATGTTTTTCTTTCAATAAATAATAATAGATCTTATCTCAAGTGATCGTCAATACAAAAATTAAAGGGTCAACGTGAATAAAATAACGTCATAACTCGATAAACGAAATTAAATTGGATAAACTATGATGAATTGCGAGTTCTAACGCTGAATTATCGAAGTTTTTCAAGTTAAGGTTATTGATCACTTTTGCTTAATCTTAGTTTTATGTTAAAAAATCAAGAAATTAATTGAGTTTTTAATTTGTTTTAAGAGTCAAGATTAACTTATATTGATAATTTCATACAATTAAGAGATATCGACATTCTTATATTGCACTTTATTACTTGTAGGCAATATTGACCAATTGTGATTTTGAGAACAATAGTTTTTCTTTTCTATTCGTGTGACTGTATGTAATATCGAAATCAACTTTATTGACAAGTAGATAAGAAAAGTGCTTTTGACTACCAATTTAATACAAATTTCAGGATGATTCGTGAAATAAACAGTCAAATGACAAAAATATAAAGCCATTTGCGAAAATTACCTCGATTAAAACCTCTTAGCAGGCCCACTTCGGAATATGCACACATCATAGTGGAAATTACAGCTTATCAAAAATTTTAATTTTTCATTTCAAAATTTAGAAGTTCCCCCCCCCCTAAGATTATTACAAAAAACCTATCCACCCCACCGATTTCAAAACCCTAAAGACCGTTCTCTTCGTGTTTCAATTTTGTGTTTTGAGTTCTGAATTCATTTTGGATTTTGTATTTTAAGTGTTCATTTTGAGATTGTTGAAAATTGGTTCTTTTTGGCATTTAAAAAAAATGTTTTGAAAACTTCCAAAACGAAAAATTTGTCATTTTTTATTTTCTTTGTAAAATTTTAACTTGTTTTCAAAAATACGTTTTCGAAAATAGGAAAGAAAACGCGTTTCACTGTTTTGGAAAATTGAAAATAGAAAATGGTAAAAAGAATGAACCCTAAACCTTTTTCATTTCTTTTCTCTGATTTTTCTATTTACTTTCTCTATCCTCTATATACCTCTCAATTTTCACTCTCTACGAGTGGGACTCTCTCCCCTTACCCTGATTATCACAACATCGAAGTGACGCTAAACACAGCAGGAACGTAAGCAGAGTTGCGCTGCCGTGAATGGGAGCGATGCCTGGAAATTAGCTTGGTTTTTTCATCTTCTCGCGTGCATTAGAAATTATGTTTGGCCGTTGCTTCGGGTGGCGTTGTAGTTGTGCGACTGGTTGGTATTGTTGGTGGCGCTGGCTCCATGGTTGTGACAGTGGTGATGCAATGGTTTTATTCGATTAACTTGTTGAGGTAATGTTGTGGTGATAGTGTTGGTGTTGTGGTGGTGTGGCCTGGTATGGTGTTGGTGTTGTAGTGGTGGTGTCGGTGACAGCATGGGTGATTGTGACAGTGATAGTGGCGACGGCTGTTGTGCGGTAGGATGGGGTGCGTGGTGTTTGTAACCAATTATTTTGGTTGATTGTGACTAAATAAATTGGTTTTGTGACCAATACATTGACTCCCATTTATTAACTTGTGGTCGAAAAATAACTTGTAATCAATTATTTGATAATTTGTGACCTTGAAATAAATTATAATTTATAAACATATAATTATATTACCACCACAATTTATTAAAAGTACCACAATTTTTAATTTTTTCTTATTTACTTAAATAACATTAAGTAAAATTACATAATTAGAATGTACTTGTAATTATTCACAACACATTATAATCACACCACAACACATAAACCTAATTTCATCGTCATCTTCTTTTCTATAATTGTGAGTCTTTAGTCCTCATACATGTAAAAATTCACGATGAAAACTACTTTTCTTTGCACATCCGACAAATCTTCAAATGGTTTATAATTCTTCATGCGCAATCCATTTTAAGAATTCTTCATGTGCAAAGAATTAAACAAATCATTCTTTAGGATTTTTTTTTTAATTCGATGCAATTCCTCACGGGAAACATGGATAACAGTAATTTTATTGCAAGACAACCCCAAAAAACCAATGGAAAAATTGGGTTTTTCAAATCAAGTAAAAATGAATCCAAATTAGTACATAATAACAGTAACAATCTAAAGAGGATTGAATTTACAAAAAAATTCAAACAAGAATTTCAATTTCTGGGGAGGAAAAGGAAAATATTTGTTATTTAAGACACCCAAAAACCAATGCAAGATTGTGCTTTAAAATCAGTTTATAGCAATTCAAAATGAACCTAAGCCCCTGTTTGAAACCCATGTTGAGGAGAATAGAAATTTTGGAATAGTGATTGATGTAAAAATGTGTGGTGGAAAAGTGATGAAATTTTTTTAATTTGTGTGTAATATTACTTTATTAGGAGAATGTGTGGTTGAAAAGAAAAATGAGAATGAGAATAAGAAGGAGAAATTATGGGTGTCAAACGGGGGCTAAGTCAGTATAGAACAGTAACCGCACGTTCCCTCTATTTATAAAGTATTTTAAAATAATGTGCATCGCACGTTCACCCTGACTAGTTATTGTGTAAATATGCAATCCTTCAAAATTCAGGGGGTGTTCGGTGGGGATCAAAATTAGATTTTTAGTAAATTGCGATATAAGTTTTTGAAATGTGCGGTTGAAAAATTGTGTAACCCATAAAAAATGTAGATAATATTGATTGTTTGATTTTCACTTAGATTAAAATTTACGGTGTGTTTGAGCCACATTATTTTGAAAAAATATATTCTGAAATAGTAGATTGATGAAAAATATGTGGTTGAAAAAGAATAAAAAGTTATGAATGTGATAAAAAATATTATTTTATTGAAAAATGTGTGACTGAAAATGAGTAAAAGAATGAGAATAAAAAAAATTTTGTGTACCGGGCCTAATTTTAATTCGTACCAAATAGCACCTAGGCCCTTTTAAAATAGGTACCCCGTAAAACGAAAGGCGATCTTTTAATTATTCTACAAGAAACCAGCTACAAAAACCCATCTGCTTCAACACTGCGATCGCAATCGCATTTCGTCGGAGAAGTTCTACAAAGTACACAAATCTCTGATCTCTCTTCTTATTCGTTAATTAGTTGAAATTGCGAGTATTTTTTTTGGGGGATTTTTCTTGTACGAAGTCTGTGCTATGTTGATTTAAATTTGCTATCGGTTCATTTCGTGTTTATCATAGGGGATGTGGAGCTGTACTTGTAGTTTCATGTTTCCGAAATAATTTCTTTTTGTTTTCCTGTTGGAAATCAATGGCCAGTATGTCAAAATTGAAACTCTTTTAGGGCTTTGAGTTTTGTGTTTTGGGATAAATTTTTATCCATCAAAGATATTATTTAGCCAGAGAGTTTTTATTTTCTCTACTGCACTCAGCATAGACATAGAAATAGTTATAATGTATTTCTTTTTCAGTCTTTTCTTTCCAGTTCATTCTACACGAGCTTAGTTAAAGTTACAAATCAATGGGTGACAGTCAGTATTCTTTCTCTCTCACCACTTTCAGGTAGGCGTTCTAAATTTATTTTAATTTCAATATAAAATAGTTAAATTGCACTTATTTAAGCGCATATGAATAGTCGTCTCTATTAAATTCGGTATATGCATGTATTGATTATCATTTTTCATTGTTAATGGCACAGCCCTTCGGGAAAGCTTGTTCAGATTGAACATGCCTTAACTGCAGTTGGTTCTGGTCAGACATCTTTAGGGATCAAAGGTAAATATGAAACTTTTATATGGTAAAACTTAATATGTAGCATTTGTATAACTAGATTGTTTAAAAAGGTGACTTGGGCCGTTGCTATGTTTTTCATGAGTACTGCATTAGAAATACACTGAATATTTCAGCACATAATAAATGGCTGTTGATGATGAACTTCTCTGATTACTGACCTTAAGTGCATTGTTTAAAGTTTTGATATGTGGTTAATCCTCGCCTGCTAAGTCTCATAAAGACGTAAATTTATTCTCTATTTAGCGATTTAAAATGACGTCGCTGGTATATTGGTCTCTATATGCGTATACTGGATTTTTGATGAATGGAAAAATGAAAACGTATTTGTGAACAACAGCATTTCAGGCGAAGGATAGACAGGTGGTGCTTTGTGGAGCGAAATAAAGTTTTGCTTGTTGCTTCTCATTGAATGTAGCATTCCTTGGTTTTATGTGAAGAAAAATGGCACTTTATTGAAAAAATCATCACATCTGTATGAGTGTCTTGACATGGTACTTACTTATATGCGGGTTTAATTGCAGCTGCTAATGGTGTTGTTATTGCTACGGAGAAGAAATTACCATCTATCTTGGTTGATGAAACATCCGTAAGTATATTTTANTGGCACTTTATTGAAAAAATCATCACATCTGTATGAGTGTCTTGACATGGTACTTACTTATATGCGGGTTTAATTGCAGCTGCTAATGGTGTTGTTATTGCTACGGAGAAGAAATTACCATCTATCTTGGTTGATGAAACATCCGTAAGTATATTTTACTGGCACATTGGTAGCTTTTGAGTTCTGGTGGTCGCAGTTACCATCCATTCTTTATTTTACTTTTATGATGAGCTATATCTAAGTTCAGTATCATTTTTGCCTCTCCGATGTGGTAATGACTATTCTATGCCAAGGTAGCAGTGGCGGCCCTAATTATAGGCAAGTTGGCGATCGCCTAAGGCCCTGCTTTGGTGATGACCCCAAATTACATAAGGTTAATTGGATAGTTGAAGAAAAATGAAAATTATATTTATGAAATTCTTTAAAATAAAATCATCAATTTATCGTACGCAAACACAAAACACTAACAAAAATTGAAAATATAAAAATCTTTAAAAATTCACATAGGCCGTGTTAGACACCCATTCTCATTCTCATATGTTTTTTCATTTTCTTCGTTTTAACCACACATTCTCCAAATAAAATAATATTACACACAAATATAAAACTTTTCATTACTTTTCAACCACACATTCTTCCATCAATCACTATTCCAAGATTAATTTTTTTTTTTTCCAAAATGGGTGTCAAACACGAGCATACATGGCAAAACTTATCGCTTACATTTATTTATCTCATAAATATATCACAACCATTGCTTTCTCTCTTTCTATAACTAATTTGACCATTTATCTTCCAAACATTTTTTTTAACCAAACAAAAGGTCTCTTTCTCTTCAAATTCCACGTCCAACAGTCACACACCATAATTTCTTGATAAAATCCTATATTCGATCAACAATGTCACAAGAAATGTTGAATGGGTTGGTCATAGTATCTATTGAAAAAGAAGTTTTAAAACAGATTGATTGTAATAGTGTAATTGTTGACTTTTTATGAAAAAAATCTAGAAGGGTAAATTAATTTAGACATTTGAAAGTTTTAAATTAATGTTTTTAATTTTGAATATTTTTATTTTTTATTATATAAATATTTGAACTTGGCATAACGCCCCAAAATATCAGGGTTGACCCTGCAAGGCAGCCTTGGCTTTTATAAGAATATAAACGTGTGAAGTGTAAATACACCCTTTTCTAGGTATATAGTCAAAGAAAATTTACACAAGAATATTTCT
Source organism: Fraxinus sp. 1973-6204 (assembly GCA_903798365.1). Classification (NCBI taxonomy): domain Eukaryota; kingdom Viridiplantae; phylum Streptophyta; class Magnoliopsida; order Lamiales; family Oleaceae; genus Fraxinus; species Fraxinus sp. 1973-6204. Next base: position 2,239 of record CAIGRR010116791.1, on the reverse strand, counting down.
TTAATGTGGATTTTATTGACAAATGTGTCCATGTTTCATGAAGTTTCCTAGATGTAGTCAAATAGAGATCAATTTGATTGTATTCTTGCAAAAATATGAGAGGCACTTGTGTTAGTTGATAACTAGGCATGGATGTTTTGTCATGTGCAGTGTGTTTGCATCTTAGAGCCTGTTTGGTACGGCTTAAAATCCAATTAAAATTGAAAATATGGTCGTTATTGGGTCCCACCCATCTAATAAAAGTCAACAATAACGGCTATATTTTCAATTTTAATCTGATTTTAATCTCTACCAAACACCCTCTTAATAGGTGCTTGCCATGATGTAAATTGAAGTATATAATCATTTTGCAGCATTTCCCTTTACACATGAAACATCTTCCATGAAGGATTCTATGCTAATTTACATTATTAAACTATTGAAAATAATATTGAGAGCCTGTTTGGTAACAATTAAAATCCAATTAAAATTGAAAATATGGTCGTTATTGGGTCCCACCCATCTAATAAAAGTCAACAATAACGGCTATATTTTCAATTTTAATCTGATTTTAATCTCTACCAAACACCCTCTTACTTGGTGCTTGCCATGATGTAAATTGAAGTATATAATCATTTTGCAGCATTTCCCTTTTTTTTTTTTGGATCACCATGTTTTCATCTTTTGCCTTTTATGATCTAAAGAATTTGAGTTCTCAATTGATAGTTGACAGTTTTAAGTTTACATAACTATTGTCAACTATCAATAATTTTTATGCTGTTTTTACTTCTAGTGCAAATCTAGCACCTTTCAAAAAACATTTGAAATTATGGTATAAATTGGTTTGCAATTTTTCTTAACTGTTAGAGCATCTCCTTTTCTTCCTTCATGTATACATATTTTCAATGCCTTTGATGACTGTCCTTTGCCCCTTTTCTTCTTCCAGGTGCAAAAGATTCAGATTTTGACTCCTAATAGTGGAGTTGTTTACAGGTTTAATACTAATTTATCTTGAAGCCGTTTTTGTTGACGCTTAATTTCATGGGATACTTTTGCCGTTGCTATCTATTTAAGTACACAAAATAAACTAATGATTCTACTTTAAGCATGTTAGGGTCATATGCTCTTAAGAAAAATTCTTGAACTGTAGATTTATAGGCTGGGGATTTAGAGAAATATTTGATAATACCAAGAGAGGCCTTTAATTTAAGGCTCTCAGATTATCCTTTGATAATTCTACTGCTCAAATGCAAGATCTTATATCACTGATCACACCTTAAATTATGGTTTATGAGAAACTACCATATGTTTAGCCCCATTTACATGTAATAAACTCACTGAGTCATTTAATATTTTATTACCATGGGATGTTTGGCCTCCATTTACATGTAATAAACTTACTGAGTTATTAAATATTTTAAGCATGTATGCATTGCTTCTGTGCAGCTCATTGCAGAATTTAACCTGTTATATTTTCTCTTTGGTCAGTGGCATGGGCCCCGATTCTCGGGTGTTGGTTCGAAAAAGTAGGAAGCAGGCTGAGCAATATCACCGGCTATATAAAGTATTTATTTTTCTCTGCTTTTGTGTATTTTAATATTATGGGTATCCGTTTCATATTCTTCTGCTATATAAATCTCTATATTATGATGGGAATTGATTGAGTCTTGAAATATGGCTGTAATGGTTGAAGTGGTGCTAAAATCTATTCTTGTATGCATCTTCAGTACATTAATTTGTTGATCCAATAAAGCATCTCGAGTATTTCTTTTCCTGCACATCTGCTTCTGACGTAATCAAGTTTTTATGTTTCATCAATTAATCCTCAACACAAAGTAAATATGCGTCTGGCTAGTTCATTATTTGTAAATTGGCTTGGGGATGTATGGAATATGCAATAATTGAGTTCATCTTTATCTGAACATATTGAAAGCAGGAGTCACTTGATTGACATTATCGTTTAAACTTTTAGTTAGGTCCTATTACACAGTTTTATTTGACTATCCTCATTCTAATACAGCTTTTCTTTCCCCTAGTTATATTGGCAGACATTAATATTTCCTGACACTAAGTAGTAAAATATATATATATATATATTTTGGTTGTTTGGGGGTGGGGGTGGGGTGGGGTGGGGGGTATCTTTGAACTTTTTTTTTCCCTTTTACCATTGAAAGCAGTTATTCAATTGCCTCTTCTTGAGCTTCTACTCGAATGATACTTGAAATTGTTAAAAATTGAAACTTTCTTAGCATGAACATAT
>CAIGRR010116746.1:0-24304 GCA_903798365.1 Fraxinus sp. 1973-6204 | reverse complement strand
ACTCTAATTCCACAATTATAGGGCAAAACTATTTAACTAAAATCAAATTAGAGTCCAACTCTAAGTTCAAAATTTAGGGCGAACTTATTTAATTAAAAGTGAATTTTAGTTAAATACCAAATTAGAGTCCAATTTTAATTTCAAAAAATTATAGCAAACTTATTTAATTAAAATAAAATTTTAATTTAATATCAAATAAGAAAAAATTTAGGGTGAGACAATTTAATTAAAATCAAATTTCAATTAATATCAAATTAGAGTACAACTCTAATTTTAAGAATATATTGGATGGTTAATTCAATTAATATTAAATTTTAATTAAAATACTATATTAGAGTCCAACTCTAATTTAATTGAATTAACATTTTAATTTAGGATAAAACTCCTAAATAAAATAAAACTCAATTTATGGTCAAAATTTAATATTTAAGTTAAAATTCAATTTTAACAAAAATATAAAAGTCTTTAGAGTCCAACTCTAATTTCAAGAATATATTAGGGTGAGATAATTTAATTAAAATCAAATTTTAATTAAATACTATATTAGAGTCCAACTCTAATTTAATTGAATTAACATTTTAATTTAAAATAAAACTCTTAAATAAAATAAAATACAATTCAATGTATGGTCAAATTTAATGTTTAAGTTAAAATCCAATTTTAACGAAAATATTGAAAGTCGTCAATTTTGATAAAATTTGGGTCAAACCCTTTTGAAATTCAATTGAAATTCTTTAATAATTAAATCCAAAACCATTTTGAAATTGCATTTTGACCAATTTTAAAAATAAGAACAAGTTCTTCAATTTTGAAAATTGTAAGACAGGTCTTTTGTTATAAATTTGCAACTTGACCCTCATAATTGCATGTGGGGGCCTACAATTCATAAAACTGCATCAAAAGCCCCCGCCTCACACAAAACGAAAAAAACCCTAATTTCCCTTTTTTGGTCGACACCGATAGTAGTCGGCGCCATATCTATTGACCGCGACAACAACTCGTCGGCATAAAACACCGGCAGCCTCCTGCCGCCTTCGTGTTACTGCACTTACAACAGCGGTACACACCACTGCAGTAACAACTACTGTAGCGACTGCAATGTGCAGCGGAGACAGTCGTCGATGCTTCCGTCTAATGGCGGTGCACAAGGCAGCGCGTTGTGGCGGCCATTGCCCTTGACGTTCAATTTTTTTAAAAAAATTGCTACAAACAAAAAATCAACAATCTACTTTTAATTGTTCAAACATGTAAAACAGTTTTTAACAAATACAAAGAAGGCTTTAATACCACTGTTGGAAATTTGCTTAATCATTCACAGCAGAAAATAAATAATTTTTCAATTCTCACTACGGATCTGCTTTGTGTTAGATATAAACTGTGTTTAGAATAATACCTTTGATGGATTGTGCAAACTCTTTTGCTAATTCTTAAAACACAAACAATCACGATCTGCAATCCACAACTGTCCAATTATCCAACCTCCAATGAAAATCTACACAAGGAATAAAAATGAGAGAAAATTACGATTCTCTTTTCTTGTACTAGCGAGATAATGAATTGTGTTATGTTTAATTTTTTTAAAACGCTAATGACTTATTAATATAAGTCCAAGTGGACTTGGCCCGTATCTCTTAAACTTAACCCGATTCGGTATTTCATTAATCTAATTAATTAAATTCTGTCCATGAATTAATTAATTTAATTAATCAATTCGGACCTATTCAACCAACACAATTAATTAATTGTACAACACTAGTTAATTAATTAATTGGAATTTCATTCTTTTGATTCTCCTTGTGTGTATGACCCATAAAGTTCTTGATCACGATACCTAGCGACGTGAATTATTATTTTAATATAATTAAAATCGATAAATTAAAATATCGATTTTTAATTTATCATCAATTTATATTCGCGTCTCAAATTGACATCTAGCAATGTGTCGGACAATACACGTGACGAGAAATGTCACGTGACATGACAAAATCAAACTTACTTGTTTACCTTGAAATTATAATCATTTCGTCAATATAATCCGATCAATTACGAGATATGGATATGTGTCAATCTCAATTATCGATCATATCTTTCATCTCACTATTAAGTCAATATAATTCAAAAATTATTTTTCGACTTATGAGTACACCTTGNAGATATGGATATGTGTCAATCTCAATTATCGATCATATCTTTCATCTCACTATTAAGTCAATATAATTCAAAAATTATTTTTCGACTTATGAGTACACCTTGGCAATTATTTCATTATTAACTTAATTGAATGAAATGTAGATCATAATATCTTTCTATTTAAGAGTGACAAATCATTTATTGATCATTCGCAACCTTTATATGATTTTGACATACTTGAACGATACCGTATTGATGACCATTGGTAGAGCAACATCCAATATCACCAAAGTATGACTGTCCTCATGTAATGCACTATCATGAACTCAAATCAAACGACCAATTCTACTATCGAACGTTAGAAATTAACCACCGACACTCAGATAGTTATCCGTATGGAATCTTTCAACGGGTCTCCAATATTTTATTCTATGACAAAACATTCATGTGTTCATTTAAGTGTCACCGCACTTTAACTTGTGAGATAAACTACTTACTTCACAAGTAAGAAATGTCACACGTGATGGTCTATCCGTAATAACGATATTTGTATCTCATTATTACATACGACCACAGACGTTTTAAGATTCGATCATATGTAATTTGTATCTCACAATCACAACTATTTGTGATTAACAAATTACTAAGATTTGAGTATACAGATTCTATTATTTAATTTATTAGAATATTAATTCAATTAAATAATAAATCTTGTCATAAATATGTATCAATTATATATTAAAAGTGTTTATATCCAAAATTGATTGGATTTAAGACGTGACACTTACAACAACCACATTGACAATTAAGGAGTTGATTGAGCAGATCAATTGGCTATTTTGTGGCAGCTCGAAGATGCAGCAGCTATGGAGTTAAAAATGAAAGAGGACTTTGAGAGTAAAAAATCCTTTTTGTCTTCTTCATTCGTAAGAACGAAATGAATTTTGATTTATATGAGAATTTTGATGGCCGGCCTAGTTTTGACGTTGAAGTTAACGAACATGTGTTGGGGGAGCAGGTGGAGCGGGAGCAGGTGGCTATATGTGGCAAATGGTGCACAAAGCAAAACCTTTGAAATTGATAAAGGTGCTATTGTAGTGGCAGGAAGTAGTAAGGTTATTTGGGTAAACATGCAAGAGAAGCGTATGACTAATTATCAGTGTTCTAAAAGGCGCCCCTAGACGACTTATTTAGTGGTCAACGACAATTGTTGACCGCTAATGCACACCTAAAAGCAATTATGCACGCCTTGGCGAGCATTATCATTATTTTTAATTTTTTTTTTAACAATTCTTTGAAGTTAAAAATTATTAAATGCTTAGAATGAAATAAGGGAGTTTGACGAAGAAGATTTTGTATCAGAAGACACAGATGACGAATTAGATAAGAAAATATTATTGAATTGAAGTTCGATAAAGAGTTAGATAAGATTTAAGTTCCTATACTATTTACTTACTATATTGTATTTAAATTTGAAATTTATGCTTTTGTTGGAAACTGTGAAAAAATGTATAAAGTTCATATAAATCTGTTTTAAATATTTACTAAGTATTATTTTTAATTGATTAAAAATTAAAATAAATNACTTACTATATTGTATTTAAATTTGAAATTTATGCTTTTGTTGGAAACTTTGAAAAAATGTATAAAGTTCATATAAATCTGTTTTAAATATTTACTAAGTATTATTTTTAATTGATTAAAAATTAAAATAAATATTAAAATAAGAAAACCCATTTTTACGCATATGCCTCGCCTAATCTCACCTAGACTATAGTTTGGCCTCCACGCATTGTCACGCATTACGCCTTTTATAACACTGCTAATTATGTCGATGTTTGGCATCCATTCGCATCTCATTCACATTCTCATTTTTTTTCTTTTTCTTTATTTCAATCACACATTCTCTCAATAAAATAATATTACACACAAATTTAAAACTTTTCATAACTTTTCCACCACACATTCTTCCATCAATCAATATTCCAAAAATTCTATTCTCCAAAAAAGGGTATCAAACACCCTCTATAGATAACGAAGTACAATTACCTGAATTGATTAGGGAAAGGTCAAATTTGGTACAAATTAAGCATGAATATTAACCGGGGGGAGGACAAGTCGTTCGCTGATTGGGTTCGCATTCGAGGCAAGTCGTAGGCATGAGTCAAGGGGCTACTTTCTCCTGTGAGTTAGCTCATCATGAGTAAAAAATGTAATTTCAATGAAAAAACTTGACGAGCTAACAAAGGGTGAGCTCATGGGACGAGTCGAACCACACTTCTATGTGCTAGTCGGATTGCTAGGTTAAGCAAGCCGAGATTTAACACCTCGAAGTTGAAGTTACAAAGACATGACCATCATCATTGCACGACCAAATATGGAGTGTTAATGCTATTGCTCTTGATATTAGTAAAGTGAAGTATTTTGTAATTTATATTTACGAAATGATTTTAGAAAACAATTATGTGGTATTTTTATTTTTTCATAAAATTTACTAAATATTAATTAGTATTTATTTAAAGGGATAATTGCAACTGAAGCCCCATAACTTTCAAACAGTGGCAGACTTTTCCCTAACCTTTTAATCGTTGCAGTCGTCATCCTAAATCTTTCAAATCGTAACAGCTGAAGCCCCAATGGACGGTTTTCATCCAATCTGTTGTTAGTTGACCCAAAAATTAATTTTGATCAAATTTTAATTAATTTTAAAAGGGCAAAACAGTAATTTAATATTTTTCCCATTAAATAATTAATAACTTAAATCAAAAACCAATAAAATAAAATAAAAAGGAAAATTCATCTTCTTCATCAACCCCAAACCTTCACCCCACCCACCCCACCCCCAACCTACCCCAACCCAACCTCCTCTACCCTAAACCAGAAATTATCCCTTCTGTTTATTTCTACATCCCAAAAGTCTTTCTTTCTAGATATGCTATTCTTTCCAAAAAAATGTTGAAACTTTATTTATGAGATAATTTGTTGCACAATTAGAGAATTAGCAACCATCGTCTTTCTTTCTAGGAAGTATTTTTTTTTTAACTATTTACAAGCTGTTACTTCGACGATAGCTTCCACTTCGATGGTGGAGACTGACATTTTGATTTACTGTCGCCTCACCACCAAATCTACCACTTTTTCCTTTCTGCTTTTCTTTGAATTCCTAATTTGTCTTTGATTGTCGATTTTACTTGTATTTACCAATAATTTTGCTTGTAGAGATAGAGATACCGATGACCAACCAAAACAAACTCATAGTTGATTGGTGAGTTTTTTTCTCTACCCAAAGACACATCAAATGTGGAGTTAATTTAAGGGATAATTCTGGTTTGGGTTGGGGGTTGATGAAGAAGATATATTTTTCTTTATTTATTTTTTGAGTTTTTAATTATTTTAATGGGAAAATATTAAATTACTGTTTCGTCATTTTAAAATTGATTAACGTGTAGCCAAAATTAATTTTTTGGGTCAACTAACGATAAATTGGATAGAAAACGTCCATTGGGGCCTCAACTGTTATGATTTGAAAGGTTTGGGGTAACGGATGCAATGATTGAAATGTTAGGAGAAAGTCTACCACTATTTGAAAGGTTTGGTGCCTCGGTTGCAATTATCCCTTACTTAAATTTTAAAAACTATAATAATAGCAAATAGTATGATTCCTTCGTACTGTAAGAATTTTGTTTGCATGAGTGGATATGTCAATTTTACCTTCTAGAAATCAACACAAAAATATTATGAAATCTTTTCGATGGAATGTAAGTTAAAATTTATCTATTTCAAATTTAACTTTGATGAAAAAGAGACAATGTCATAGAGGCCAAGGATAATTTACCATGTCATTGATCTAGGTTTGAACATCCTTTAAGAATTAAGAGGGTATGGGTGAAATAAAAAAGAGAGACAATTCATAAATCAAAAAAATAAAAATAAAATTGTAATAGCTTAATACACCATCAAAAAAATAAAAATAAAATTGTAATAGCTTAATACACCCAAAAAAAATAAAAATAAATAAATAAAAGTTTATATTTTCTTCTATAGTGCTGTACACAATAACTTAGCTTTAAAGTTAAGGCAAAAGCTTCAGAGAAATTTGGAAATCAATGCTATCTAGTCCTATCTAATCTAAATTACCAATAAAGTCATCGTCACTTGAGGACGAGCACGGTGCTTCATTGTCCATAACATATAACCAATTCATGTACTCAAAACCTAAAAGTTGTCTTTGGCTTGATAGATGGTGCCCAAGGCTTCTTCGTCACTGGCCGATTCAGGAATATTTAGTGACTCTCGAATCTCCTTAATTGAAGTGCGAAGGAACGGATTACACAACTTCTCCTGCTTTAGCGTCGTCGGGATCTAAGGCAAGTCAATGACATATTATTAACAAATAAATTTTACACGAAAGCGATGTAATACTATTACCCCAAAGAAAGAAACGAAAAAAAGGATATTATAACTTAAAACGCGATGAATCCATATCATTTTAATTTGTAACCTATAACCACGTGTTACTATCATGACGAGGAGCTCCATATTTCATGTGTATTTTACCCAACTAGGGATGCATATTCATAACGAGGATGAGACTGGACAAAGTCTCAAGGAACTTGAATGGCATGTCTGGCTTAGTTTTATAATAAATATTCTTATTGGTTAAGCTTGAAAATAAGTGACTTAATTTGATACTAATGTAAGCTTTAATTTGAAATTAAGACAAGAATTAACCTATGTCTAGACAAGTTTGAAAACAAAATGTCACCAAAAAGTAGCTTTTTTAAGCTTATCCAAACATGGCTATGTTAATTAGCAATCATGAAACATTTTTAGTATGAATCTTGAGCTGATAAATGTGCAGACATATTCATCACAGGAGCAGCATTATGGTTCATACTTGCAGGCAATATTTCACCAATAAACATCCAGGGAGAAAGTTAAAGAGCAATAGAAAATACCGTTGGCAACCCCTTGTTTCTGAGATGCGCTACACGGGCAGCATAAGATTGTAATTCTTTATTTCCCGGTTCTACAGATAGTGCAAACTTCGAATTAATCTGAACAAAAATGTAATGCACTTAGCCTACATGAAGCTTTTAGCTTGAAGACAAAATAAATAGGAAGTTAAAAGAATAACAGTGAAATTTCAACCTGGCTTACCAATGTATATTCATGACCACAATATATTTTTGTATCCTCTGGCAGCAACTTAATCTTACTCAGGGAAGAAAACATCTGGTATAAAAATTGCATTAACATCATGACTTTTAGATCAAATCCTTAAGGTTCTTTTTTACTTTCACTTTTTTGTTGCGTGAGTTAACGAGCATATCTTACCACAAACTCAATAGTTTATAAAAGAAAAACATTAGTATACTAAATGTCCTAAATCCTAATCACCTGCTCAGGAGTTCTGTGCAAGAGATTGCCACAGGATAAGCTAAACAAAGTGTCTCCTGTGAAAATTGACTTTGATCCAGGGAAATAGAAACTAATATGTCCTGCTCGATTTGGAAAACATAATAGATTTAGGCATCAAGGTAGAACCAGCTGAGAAAAATATCAGAACAAGGCTACTTCATCAAAATCATTTGGAAAAAAGTATATATGACAATTGACAATCTTCTTTACAATTACTTGAACTTATAATTCATCTATCAAAATTAGTTCCGGTAAAGCATTTAAGTTGCTTCACTTAAAGGCAAAAACTTTTACATAAACAACCACTTAAAACAACCAAAATTTCTCAGTGAAAGGTCTGTAAATTACTCCAGAATTTCATACCAAAATACAAATATCCACACAACTCAACTCTCTCTCATCAGCTTTTTAAGTGACCTGATTTTTTGTCCATGCTTGAGTCTGTTTACCATCAAGTTCTTTCCTCCCCCCCCCCCATTTTTTTTGGCAATGCACGGAAATGTTCAGGTCTAGATATGACATATGTCACATATCCATATAGGCAAACCATGCCAATGAGTTAATCTATAGACAGATTGTGTCACATGGGTATGCCCAGCTCTTGCTACAATTTTTTTTTTTTTTTCCTTTCTGAACTCTAATAAATGCCCATCTGTTAGATGGTTGTGATATGGAATTGGAAAGAATGCCACTTCCTAAAATTCCTATTTCTGCAGAACAGTCTATTCCAAACCAGTTAGGTCCACTTGATCCCTAACCCACTTACACTGTGATTGATCGCAAGTCAAACAACCACAAGGAGAGCGAAATGCTATTTGCTTTTATTATTGGTTTGTAATTGCCTAGATCTGGTCCAAGAACCATGGAAGAATATTTCTAATTTCCACTTAAACATGCTTAAAAATTCTGGAACGAAAGAGGATTTGAATGATTCTAAAGTTCTAGTGGAAGGATATTGAAGTAGACCTATATGCATATCTAATAATCCAATTCAAAAAATTAGAGCATAATCCTGCATTGACCACATTTACTTCACAAATTTGAAACAGGTAATTGGAGATTGAGCTGGCAAAACAATTACAGGAAGAGAACTGGTTTCCAACAATCACAGTGAAATTGAAGATAAAGTAAATACTCTATTTCCACGATTTCAAACTAAAAAGAAACATATTATCAAGAATTCAAGATTTAAGAACGAACCTCGGGTATGACCAGGGGTTGCCATCACGAGCACTTCATGGCTTGCAAACATCCATTTATCCCCATCATTCAAATAAATATCAATCCCAGGGATATTCTCCTTGTCTAAACTCAATCCAATGACCTACAAGAATGTGTACAAGGTTGTAGAAAGGTCTAAAAATTACAATTTTGGGAAAATGTAATAGTCACAGAATATTTATATGCACTTTCTTGTTTAAACATGGATTACAATGACAATCTTAATTCCTATTGTAAAGCAAAAAAGCAGCTTTATATGTATAATCTGAAGTAATAAAATACTGGCTATTCATTGCCCTTTTGATGTGGAAGGGATGAGACATCAGGTCCCCAATGAGTCACCCCTATCTATCTCTTGATTAGAACCCAACTAGATCGTGTGGACCCTCAGGAAACCGGTTTAAAGGCGACTTCTTCCATTTCCCATCCTCCAAATAAATTTCCCAGCTTCAAAATTTATATACCACTGAAGCGTCTTAACACGTGGAAGCAAATAGAAAAAATATGTATGGATGTTTTTAGACACCTCAAAAGAGATATCTTAATCATGCATTTTCATATGGCAAGCTTGAGTCATCAAGTCCATATTCTGATAGTTTCTCACCAATGCAATACTTAATTGCTTGCTAATGGTAAGATAATGAGATCGATTATTTGCATCTAGCAGACCTAACTGGGAAAATGAATGGCAGTTAGTCACATCCTATTTAGCCTAATCAAATGTCTCAAAAGTCCCCACACCTCGTCCCCAAATAATATACTCTTTAGATACGAGTTATCATCTAAATGACAGCTGCCTCACTTCTCTGAGGCCGGATTTCGTGAAGCTTTTTCTAGAATACAGCATTCAGTCTTCTTATCAAATCAATTCAACAGAATAAATCAAATAATATCCTTCTCAAGAATCACAACTTAGAAAAAGACATTCATGAATTGGAAAGATACTACAACCAGGACTACATTTTTTTTTCAAAACCATTTCCCCTGAACAGTTGTAATATTCATTGTCTTCAAAGTCATTGACATGTCTACAAATGCATACACGTGCATGTATTTTTGTCTGGGTGCACATACGCAGAAGGGAAGATGCTACAAAAGGTAAAAATTACCATACCTTTGCACCATACCTTTCTTTTAAGTCCATGTTTCCATCTGTGTGATCATAATGATGATGAGTGTTCAGTATGTAATTCAAATTCCATTTTCTTCGATCCAACACATCTATAACAGGTGCAGCTTCAGAAGGATCAACCACTCCAACTGTTCCAGTATCCTCATCGTGTACTAAATATGCATAGTTGTCTCTAAGGCATGGTACCTACAGCAAATAAAAAGACAAGATAAAGCATAATTGTGCAAATTTATCTACATAAGCATGCACTTGTCTTTCGTGACAGTATACAACATGCATGACAACAAGGCCAATGGAGCTTGACTAAGAGAAGAAACAGATATGCCTAATGTCTCCCATCTGCTGCAGAGAATTATGCTCAGCATGATAAAGCATCCAGTGACAAATCAATCCCTCAGTTACCTTTCCATACAACATGCATGACAAGAAGGCCAATGGAGCTTGACTAAGAGAAGAAACAGATATGCCTAATGTCTCCCATCTGCTGCAGAGAATTATGCTCAGCATGATAAAGCATCCAATGACAAATCAATCCCTCAAGTTACCTTTCCATCCAAACTACTTAAAAAGACGCCATTCAAATAGCCTCTTTTCCAGCTGTTGAGCCTTATAGTGCACATTATCATGTCCACAACTTCAAAATTTCCCCCCAGCATTTGGACTTTTCCAGTTCTAAAACCTTAACCGGTCTACCATAGAATTCTCATTCATCAGAGTCTTCAACTTTGGTAGTTCTTTTCTCCAATCTCTCGTTTGTTTCTCTTGTTGTGTTATTGTCATTGAATAATAACATGTAGTTCCCAAACCAGAAATTAATATTTGATTAAGCAAACTGAACTAGATAACCAAGTGACTATAGTTCAACTCCAGCAATTCTACAATCTGACAGTCAGGAATCTATATCTTAAATTTCCATGGTTTACTTATATAAGCATTTACACAATGTCCTGTAACTAAACTCTACATTTATGAATAAACGAAAACACAAATATTATTAAATTGGAACTTGATACTTTTGCTCAGCTACAAGATTATAATTCCATTCCATCGGCGACGATATTTTTTACCCCATGCCCCTCATCCTCAACTCACCATCTAGTTCTCTAAATACTCTGAAGCATTAACGTTTACAAATGCTTTTCACAAATAAATGGTTTCATTTCAAATATGAATGTGAAGTTTTTTTCTTAAAACACAATACAAATCAGTATTTACTGGACTACAGAAATAACATTGACACAAAAAGTAGTACGAGTTTTCACATGACACTATCTATCATAGTTGACTTGTATAAATATTATTTCTCCATTTTGGTTGACCTAGGATTGTCTTAACTGTCAAAGAACACATTTTAAACCAATTGGACATTATATAACCCCACGTATATGAAAAATCAAGGGAATACAATTTATTAAATTTAACTCTGCATTTTTTACTCAAAATTGTTGGAACTTCAGATTATGACTCACGAATTCACTGTGTAAACTGGACGACAATAGGGATGATGTAACAACACGAAATTCATCATTGGAAATAATAGTTTTTTTCCTCCATGCCCCTTGTCTCTCAACTCAACATCTAGCTCTCTACTTAGTCAGAAGCATCAAAATTTTTCTGTCACTATTTTTGGCAAATTAAAGGTTAAATGAGCGTGACAAAGTAAAGGTAACACAGTTAACTCAATGTTCAAATTAGTATTTACAGGAGTATATCTGAAAAATTGACACAAAAGTAATGTGTTTTAACCTTGCATTATGTACTATTCAAACTGCATGTCTGCATCAAGCCTTTCTCTAGAAGAAAAGCTATATGGCAAAGTTCCAAAAGAAAGAAGAAAAAGCTAAAAATGTCATAAAGGGTCATTGATATCAATATAATCTGTGAGCAGCTTATATAAAGTTATTTCTCAACTTTGTTAACAGAAAAATGTATCATCTGCCAAAAGAATACACGTTGACCCAATCGGATATTGTCTTAGGATTACCTCTTCCCAAAACACCACACATACGAAAATTCAAGGGAGTAGAATTTATTAACTTGATATTTGCATTTGCTCAAGACTCAAGAGTGTTGGAACTTGAGAGTATGACTCACCAATTCAATGTGCAAACTGGATGACATATTGGGGATGCTGCAACAACGTGAAACTCTTCTAAGACATTGACTAACACCCCTCATGGTCCGGTATGGTATTGGCAAAAACCGTATGAACTCGTACAAAAGGTTCTTTCTTAGGCAAAGCTGTCTCATCTCTGGCCATATACACAGCTCCGACCCCTTCCAAAACAAAATCATAATAAAAATACTGAATGAAAATTAAAAGAACCCATCTTCTATAATAAGACATTCAGGGGGGAAAAAAAAATTACAATCTTTACGCCAAAACACAAACTAAAAAATCCAATTTCCCTTAAATTCATGTATTAAGCAAGTAAAGGTTTAAACACTTACAACAAGATTAAGGAAATATCAAATTATCCACAGTATATTGGTACAAACGAACACTATAAAAATCTGTATTTTTAAATAGGTAAGGATTATATGAAGGAAAATTCAACAAACCTTGAACCTGGTAATTTTTTTTTATTAGAAAAAAATGGGCGTGTCAAAAAGAGTAATGAATATCGTTACAATTGAAAGAAGAAGAAGAAGACGGCGAATCTTATTCCAAGTAAACCATATTAAACGATAATGACGAGTCCAAATTCAATCACAGTCCCAATTAAAATCCAATTCCACTAAAACTCAATTAAATTATTATACATTCATGATAGAAGATCCTGATCGTGCCAATCATTTTTCATGCATTAAAATTAGTATATTTGATGCCATAAACGTGCATAAATATGAAATATTTTTTCGTGCGCGCACAGTTATGTATATCACAATACATCTATACGTATAGAGAGAGAGAGAGAGAATGGGGAGAAGGAAAGAGAAACCATTGAACGAGGGTAGGAGGCCATGGCAGCTGGTGGGGCTTAACAGAAGATCATTTGAATCTGTTCTTCATTTCATTAGCTTTTCTTTCTTCCTTTTTGGGGATTTGAGAGAGAGAATCGTAGTGGAATGTTAATTACGTTACCTACCATGCCCGATTTTATGAGAGGGGAAAATTGTGGTCGAGGTCCCTCATCTTTACAACTATTGTTATTCTCGAGATTTATTTGTTGGTAGTTTTGTCTCCATTCTTTTATTTTTTTGGAGCGTGCAGTCTTTGTTCACGATTTTCATTTCAAAGTTCTATTAAGTTGTCCAATCATACTACATGAACAGTTTCAATGATAGATTCAAAAACAGAAGGAACACGTGTCCATATATAATTGGACAGTTTGAAAAAAAAAATCCTCATATACACTGCTAAGTCAGTCTGTTTGTACTATATCTATTTTTTTAACCAGGACAAGTGGCTTTATTCTAAATTGTCTTGTGTTTCACCCATTATTTAACTAAGAATGGATTATCCCTTCGGGGATGGTTGAGTTGGTAGAGTAGGTGAACGCGAAAATCGAATGTCACAAGTTCGAATTCCCTGCTATACTTCCTCGATCGATCTCGTCGCATCGGGCTTGCCGAGTGCGCTCTATCTCTCCTGTTTGGTTTACAAGCTACTGCACATGGAGCGATGTTTACCTAGTGCGCACTCACGAGTAGCGGCTGCGGGTTTCTACATCAACAAAAAAAAAGAATGAATTAATTTCATTATAGCTAATTAAGTGACACGTGCACGTGATCAATGATTGCGACAAAGCACTGCAACTCGATTGCACATTTCAAAAAATAAAAAAATTGAATATTAAGGGTGTGTTTAGCCACATTATTTTGGAATAATGTATTCTGGAATAGTGATTGATGGAGAATATGTGGTTGAAAAAGAAGAAAAGGTTATTGATGTGATGAAAAATATTATTTTATTAAAGAATGTGTGGTTGAAAATGAGTAGAAAAATGAGATTGAGAATTTTAATGGGTACCAAACATGTGCTTAATACGGTGATTTCAAATCCTGAGGTAAAAAACTAGATTGACAAACCAAATATTTTCGCATGGTTGTGCATTTATTGTTATTTATATTATAGTTTTAGTTGAGCACAAACAAATGTTTAAGTTTGAGGGTATTTGATAAGTGTATTTTATGCACTTATTTAGGATCTATAATAACGATACTGGGTAGTCCTTTTAAACAAATAATGCCTAATCTATTGTTTATTTCGTTCATTAGGTAAAACTCGATGATTGAAAGTGGAATTGAAAAAAATGAAACGAAAAAGGACGAAGTCCAAAGTTTGAGGACCAGATTAAAAATATTCAATAGCTTACTCATACCACAAGAAGATATTTTGAAGATTGTTAGGAGAGAATTTGATTGAATTATAAGTCAAAAATGAATGGAATATGATCAAAATATTATTACAAATCAATTTTCAATCGCATTAGTTATATTTCATATTTTTAGTTAAATATTGAGACCCATTTTTGGTATAGTAAACGTTAGAATTAGAAAAATTCTAATATTAAAGTTGTAGCCATTTGAGTTAACTTTCCAACTCACTTTGAATCACTTCAATCGGATATCGATACAGAAAGTGATGACTAAAATATTGACTTCTATACAAAGACAAGACAATTTTTCTTATTAGATTGGAACTCTTTCGGAAACCAATTTGGACGTGGTTTCGAACCAATTTTCGACCCCTACAAATACATAACAGTAGAATATATTAGAAACGTATCTTATATATCTCATACTACAATATTCCATTAATTTTCTTCATAAAAGAGAGGCAAAATCATATATTGTGAGAAGATTTTAAAGGCGAAGTTTAAGAACTCGCCAATTGGAGATTAAACATGGGATTTGTAGGGCAAATAAACAAAAGGGTTTTTGAGGATTTATCAAAATTTCTTTGAAGAAATTCAAGAACATCAAAATTTATCTTACTTCATTCATTAATTCACAATTTCAGGTGATGTTATACAAAATTATGATGTTTTCTTGTAATTTCTATATGTTAGCCTATTTATTTAATTGCTATGATGAGATGAACCCTTGTTACGATACTTTTGGTTTTAATAAATTAGTTTGACTTTAATTTTCTTTTAAATTCTTGGATGTTTATTATCGTTTTTCATGTTTTTCAATTAATTGGCAACTGGTTGAATTATTTGTAGATTTTGCTGTTATCGAGAGGGACAATAGGATCTGTATCACAAAATAATAAAATTTGTAAAGTCCGATAGAGGATAGAGATATATATACCACTATACTTTACGTGGTTTTTATAGGTGATCTAGTACGTTTAATTGTTTTTTGCATGTTCTTATCTTTCACGAAGATAAAGGACAGTTGCATGTAGGAATAAATTTAATCGTTATCGAAAGAGACTTTTAATTAAAATAGGAATATCGATCAACAAAAAGATTTCGAATTGTCATTTTAAATTGTTGAACTAAAAATAGATTAACAAGGGGGATTCGATATTTTAACAATACTTCTCGCATATTTGAAAACCAATTTTACTTACTTTCACTTAGTTAATAACTTATAAATTTGCATAGATGAACTTAAATCACTTTTGCTATTCGTTTAAAGATATTATTAACATTAACTAGATCAAACGTGCAATCATCGTGGGTTCGTTACTCTATTCATCATTTTATTACTTGATTACAATACCATGCACTTGCGGGAAATCAAACGATCAAGTTTTTTGTATCGTTGTCGGTTACTATAGCTTTCGGTAAGTTATAGTTAATAATAGCTTTAATATGAATTTTACTACTTTTGTAGTTTAATTTATTATATTTGAAAAAAATTATAGTGTTTTTCAAAGTTCAAAACATATTGATCTTGCTCAATTCGACTTGGAAATCGAACAAACATTCAGGCTTCAAAAAAGAGAAAGTTGGAAACACAACAAACACAGAAAGAGGAAAACATGGTAAAGGATAATCTAAATAGCAAATACGGGGCAGAGCCTCCTAATATGGTTGTAGTCAATGAAAATGCAAGATTAATAGGTGAGCACATGGTTTCAGCATTTGGTCAAACAAACTTCTACATGAGGACTGATGTGATCAACATATTCCAAAATGAACTATAATTCTTTAGGAGTGCTACAGAGAATCACAACGCTCATATATCAAGATTTTTCGACATGTGTGCAACTATTGCCTATCAAGAGATGTTTAGTGAAACAATCAGACTGAGACTCTTCCCATACACATTAAAAGACTCAACAAGGAAATGTTTAGATACTTTCCCACCTCAAAGCATCATTTCTCGGAACAGCTTAAGTCAGAAGTTTCTAAGCAAATATTTCCTGCCGAAAAGGATTGCAAAGCTGAGGGATGAGATAAGCACATTCCAACAATTAGACTTGGAATTTTATTTAAAAGTTTGGGAAGGAACAAGTATTTGCTCCACCAATGCCCACAACATGGATTACAAAAATGACTTTAGGAAATACTTCTACATTGGTCTAAATCCGATAAGTAGAGGTGGCAATCGAGCCGAGTAGCTCGTCGGCTCGCCCGCTCGACTCGTACTGTAGCGATCCACAGGCAGCTCGGGCTCGTCAAAAGACGAGCACGAGCCGAGCGGACCCGTTCGTAGACGAGCCGAGCTCGTGGNAGAGGTGGCAATCGAGCCGAGTAGCTCGTCGGCTCGCCCGCTCGACTCGTACTGTAGCGATCCACGGCCGCTCGGGCTCGTCAAAAGACGAGCACGAGCCGAGCGGACCTGTTAATAGACGAGCCGAGCTCGGCTTGGCTCGTGGCTCGTGAGGCACGAGCCCACTAGCCGGGCTCGTGAAAAACCTTTAAAAAAAAAACTAAGAAAAGCAACCAAAAAAAAAATTGACGATCCACGAGCCGAGCCGGCTCGGCTCCGGCTCGTAACTCGCGAGCTCGTGGGTCGAGCTGAGCTCGCCCACAAGCAAACGAACCACGAGCCGGCCCGGCTCGTGAGCTCGTGGCTCGTTTCTCCACGAGCCACGAGCCGAGCCAAGCTCGTGGCTTTAAGGGCCGAGCCGGCTCGACTCGGCCCATTGACACCTCTACCGACAAGCAGGGCTAACATTGACTTTGTGTGTAATGGTTCTATGAGAAAAGAACTGCAAATCAAGTCTACTAAATTATGGAGGATTTGGTATTCACCAGTGTACTTTGGCCTACTGAAAGGATGAGTGGAAAGAAAGTTACTGGGGTATTCGAAGTTGATTCTTTGACAATAGTATCAGCACAGTTAGCATCATTGACACAGACGGTAGAACAAATGAATGTCGTTCACACAGCTGGACCGAAATGTAAGCATTGTGGAAGAAATCATAAGAGTGTTGATTGCACTGAAGAAAACACTTTTGTTCAATTAGTGAAGGATGTCAATTACTCACGGAATTTTCAAAAACAATAACACAATCAAAATTCTAACACTTACTATCTAGGCTAGATGAATCACATAGGTTTCCAATAGAGCAAAATTGGAACAGGGAGTTCGTCGCATGCAAGTCGTCACTCGAGCAACAGGCTATCGCCCGCTTCTTGCTCGAGCGAACGGTTTTGTATCCTTTTTTTTCGGTTTTATGCGATTTTTAACCTAGTTTCCATATTTTAGGTTAATTTTAGGGTTTGGACATGTCTCCTATAAATAGTAGACTTTTCATTCAGTTTATGTTGTTGACAGCAGCAGAAGTTGTATTTTCTCTCGATCGGTTGTCATTAATAAAATATTATGTTCATCTGTCAATTTCATCTTCTTGTTTGCTTTTCTTTGAAATCTTGTTCTTATTTATTAGTTTGTGCGATCTATACTTCATATCGCGTTATACCACATCCTCGAATTCCTAACACCATGTGTAAATGGCTTTGNCAATTTCATCTTCTTGTTTGCTTTTCTTTGAAATCTTGTTCTTGTTTATTAGTTTGTGCGATCTATACTTCATATCGCGTTATACCACATCCTCGAATTCCTAACACCATGTGTAAATGGCTTTGTGCCCCTCTAATAACAAAATATAATTTGTCGTCCAAAAAGAAAACACAAAACAGAGATGTAACACGAGTACATGCTAGCAAGTCATTTTGAACTCAAAAATTACTTGAAAATGAAACTAATTTGAATAATATGCATTATAAGCATGTTTAGAATAATGGTTAAATAGTAAATCGTCCATAGTTTTGAGGGGGCAAAAAAAATCATTTATGTGTCACACACATGCATGATTTTCAAGACCCAACAATAGCACGACTTTTTTGTAATTTCAATGGGAATGAACAACTTTTAGTATTGCGCTGCACGGCTGATCAAGATTGGACCCAAACTTTCTATTTCCTGGTTATTTCCTAATACTATATGATATATTATTCATCTACCCTCAATTTTCAACTTGTCGTCCATAATCATTTCGACCAATAAACGTGGTCCAAATCGAAAGTGAAATGACTGCTGAGTTTTTTTTCTAAAAATCAGCTGACTTTAAATCATATGCGCTCAAATAATGCTGCACAATATGAGTTTGTACTCGTCTCCAAGAGCTACCACTCTACCGTACAGTTTTATTTGAAAATCATTTTTTCCTAAATTTATTTTTAACAATATATTATTCTAATAAAATAATTTTACAAGTGAACTCAAAAAATTTTCTACTCTTTAACCTCATATTCTAAAAAAATCATTTATTCAGCTTGTATGTGTATATAGACTTGTCTTCGACACCCGTCAGGAAGGGGCTGTTGACTCTAAGCAAGAGACTGTTAGTAGACTTCACACCCAAATCATAATCAGCAAAGTCTTGCACGAGATTCTTGTGATGTTACAGATTTACTGGGCCCTCCCAATAAGTGATTTAGCCACCACTGCTTAGCAATAAGCAGTAGCCACCTACGAAACTTCTTTCGACTTTCTAGGAAGTTTACTAGGAAATAGGAAGTATCCTCAGCTGATGATACATCATATATAAACAGCATGCAACTGCAAGTGAGTCGATAAGCATGGATAAGCATAATCTCCAAAATATAAACATTCCCGGCGCCACTTATGGAGCTGGAGCTCCGGACAGTCCCATGAGTGAGTACACAGTCACTGAGAGGAACTTCGAAGTTTCTGATTTCTTCGAGCTCGATGACTGGATTGGTGAAGATCCAGCATTTGTTGTGTCGGGTTATCCTGAGAATCCGAACTCCAGTGGTATCAGTAGTGGCTATCATGAAGGAGATAGTAGCAGTAAGCAAGTCTTAAATTTCGTTATTTTAAATTTCGTGTATATTATTGTGTGTTATATGGATTGTGTTTGTGTTACTAGCAGGTGGAGGGAGTGGCAAGGAGAAGAAAGAATTGAAAGAGAAGGTTGCTTTCAAAACAAAGTCAGAGATCGAGATACTAGATGATGGCTTCAAGTGGAGGAAGTACGGAAAAAAGATGGTGAAAAACAGCCCCAACCCAAGGTATACAACTATCCGTTACTTGTTATGCATTAGGGATTTGTGAAAGAGTCAAGTTCTAACTACCGTATCATGTAATCAAACAGGAACTATTACAAGTGTTCAGTTGAAGGCTGCTCGGTGAAGAAGAGAGTTGAAAGAGACAAAGAGGATCCGAGGTATGTAGTAACGACGTACGAGGGCGTCCACATCCACCAAGGTCCGCAGCCCTAATGGAGAATTCTGAAATAACATCACTATTTTACAATTATAGTTGTACAAGGAGTTCCAAGTTATTATTAAATGAACTTAATCAGGACCCACCTTCCTCCAAACTATCTTTTAATGAGTAAATGGGATGGTCAGAAAATGTATCAAGGGCATTTGGCAATGTTAGATCACAGCACTGCATCATTTATCAGATGTAAGATAAACACAGTGATTTTCAGTGCCTATATTCAGAAAATGTTAGATTTATCTGTTCAAGTCATTATATGATATGAGCATGTTGGCCAAGCTGAAAAGTTCACTCGTACAAGTAAAGAGGCAAGTTTTAAATGAAATAATTACTTCTACTAATCAGAATACAAAACACGTATAGAAACAATAGTACTAATCCGAATACAGAACATGTTTAGAAACAACAGCTTAGCCAAACCTGGCCAAAAACAAGTCCGTCTAAACACATGTATGGTCTCTCGTACTGTCTTAACCACAAATTTACGACTATAGGAGACAAATTGCAGAATTGATACATATCGTGGATATAAACACAATATTAACAAACACGGACAAACACATGTTTCAGCCAAAAGGAAAGCTTCAATAGTCCACCCAAAGTTGTGTTTTTTCTACTCTATCGAGAACCTAACAAATTCATTTGGAAAAATAATATCAGGATTTCTTACATAAATATTTAGTGCAACAACTTCATCCCATGTAGCTGAGTCACCTTGAATATTAGAGGCGATGCTCCACGATACATCTCCAGGGCACACCTTCCTTGTTATCTGTGTTGATGATTTTACGATTGCATTTGAAATGGAGATTGAAAGCTCATTAGTAGAACTCATTCCGCTGGAGAACAACCGTCGGGATCCAGATTGATTTTGTCTTCTGGTTCCCCAAAGATGTTTATCAACAAGCTCAACATTCAGACCGGTAAGATGAACGTCCGATATTTTAAACTGAGGAACGTGGTTTTCGTGGAATTCATTTTCGAAATTGATCCTTTCTTGAATCAGTTGCTCGTCCTGATCATATTCTGCTCCATCCTGCTCTCCTTGTAGGGGGGGAAATAAAACCTCTCTACTTGAATCAAAGCAAGCATTGAGGAACCAAACATTTCATAGTTACGAAGTGGATTCCTAAGCCGCACTTTTAGACCCATTGTGAAGTTTTACCAAAAGCACCACAACTTTCATCATCCCTCCTTAATTTTCCATTACATAATTCTATGGATTTAACTTGATGGGCTGCTAAGATTT
Source organism: Fraxinus sp. 1973-6204 (assembly GCA_903798365.1). NCBI lineage: Eukaryota > Viridiplantae > Streptophyta > Magnoliopsida > Lamiales > Oleaceae > Fraxinus > Fraxinus sp. 1973-6204. The sequence continues at coordinate 3,494 of CAIGRR010116746.1, read as the reverse complement.
TCACAATTCTTTCATTATTTTTGTCTCCAATATCAAAATCTCCAGTATCCAGTCTCAACCATTCTTCAAGTGAGACAGAGTATTCAATTAATTCATCAACATCGAGAAAGTTTCCTCCGAGTTGGACACTCTTACCTAAGGAAGCCAACTTCCCGGCACATTGGACCCTAATGCTTCAAGGCGCTCTTCCTGATCTGGAATGTTAGACTGGATCTTCAGCTCTTCAATTAAAAGAGCTTTAATATTTGTTATCGACATGAGAACAAGATTTTCTTAACATGGATAATCTGACTCAATCTCCTTGCAATTTGAGCATGAGAGCAGGGTATCAGAATTCTGAGAAACTGGCAATTTTTAATGCTGCAAAAGTCATCTGCACATAGGAAATAAATGCTTTACAATCCGAAAACTACTAATAGAATTTCTGGAGAATTTAACTTAATTTCCCAACGTCAATAAAGGAAATTTACTGACCTCTGAAACACATCTGATCTTGATTCAGTTTCTGACACCACTTCTTGTATCATCTTCAATGTGATATCTTCCAGCGGCATCAATTCATTTGCCTGAGTAGACATCTTTTCAACTCCCTCGGATGCCCAGCATTGAAGTATCTCCATGAAACTGAATCCCATTGCTGCAGGTAACAAAACTGTAGCAGACACTTGCATGATTAGTCTGGAACCATTTTTGGATTTTCTAAAAAGCAATGGATTCATTGAACGTAAGAAGCCACCATCCTTTGTCCAAATAATTGGACCTGGCCTTCTTCAAGAGAAGGTAATTTCAGTGGTTCTTCTGCCGGAACACAGACTGGACTTCCAAATCCACCAGAGCTAGTGCAAGGAGAATTCTGAAAAGCTTTTTCATTCAGACCCCATTCATGCATTAAAGCTTTCCAAGTTTTCGAGCATTTTGGCATTTCTTTTACACCACAATGACTGGTTCCCAGTACCATGCTTACCATGCTTCCTTTCCCCTTCTTGAAAAGCAAATAACAAATCAAATCTTCTGAACAGCAACTAGGAGCAAGACATCTAGATTTCTGTTCTGCCATTATGCCAATATCAAATATGGAGTTTCGCCAAGCCGAGGTGTTCTTTTCAAATTGTCCCAAAAGAAGATCTCTCGGAGACTCGGGCCCACTGTCAGAAACTTTATCATCTGGATTCTGCTCAATGCTCAACATGTTGAGAAAATCATTTGCTATGGATTCTACAATATCATCCAAGCTATGCGATTTTACTAACTTCCCTTCTTTGTAACTAGATTTTGTCTTCCTTTAATTTTCTAGCTCGTCATACTTTCTAATATCTAGGAATGAATCAAGTTCTTCACCAGTTGGATCATTAGTGAACATGACACTCCCTTTGTATTCACTGTCATCCTTGGCATTTTTGTTCTCATTATAACAACTTTCAAGTTTGGAATTCCATGCCACATTCTCATCAGAAATGATGCCATCTCCCTCCAAAATCTCAGCAACATCAATAATTTCAATTACAGAACTGTCAAAACTTTGACAAGCATATTGTTCTTTTTTCTCCTGCTCCTTCACAGTTACTTTCACACCCTGCTCAATTACAGTCAACTCTGTATCATCAAACATATTTGATGTACTTCCATCACCAGACTCAGAAGAGGGGCCAAGTTTGACGTAAGGGACTGCAAATCTACATGGAAGAAATCAAACACCACCAAATTACCCATCTTTCCCTTATCCAGTGTCCAATGCAAAAGAGTAATAGATTGGAGAAGTTCCTGATTTGGAGATATTTGGTCAAGAAATTGAAGATCTAAAGACTGGGACTGACGATGTGACCCTCGACTTGAATATCTTTGGACACTACCAAGCATATGTAGACGGTTGGTTCCATTAGTCCCATCAAAACCAGCAAGATGTTCTGTAGCTATTGGTCTTCTTTCCCCCACAATATTAGGAACTCATAACATCCTGGTTCAAATGAATTATCCCCCAATATGGAAAACCTAAAACTAACATTCAGCGTGGTGCCTTTAGCCCTGCCTGTGAGCTTAAAGCTTGTAGTCCACTTACCTGAGCACCTCTTGTCCTTGTCTAACTCCTCAAAAGTAAGAGGAAGCAAATTCGATAGATCAATCCAGTGCTTCCCAATGTCATGCGCCAGTGCCCCAATCACAGAGACATGAAGCGAGGAGAGCTTGGGCTCATACTTTGATGAATGTTTGGGGCCATTTCTACAACCATAAACTGTGCACATGTGCATTAGAGACTCTTCGAACTCAGCTATTCCTTCCAAGACCCGAGCAGGGCGAGTTGCCAACAAATCCCCCTTGCACATCCACATTACTTACAACCTAAGTTCATCGGAATTTGAAGGTAACACTTCAATAACATTCACGTGGAGAAAGAAGCAACAGTTAAATCTACAATTACCAATGCGGATCAGAGCCTTCAAGGGCTTCCAATTCCATATTGATGATTTCTTGTCCTATTGCAATGAATCCTGAATAATGACTTCAAATTTTTGTTTTGGGAACCTGGTTTAGCTGCCACATCAGGGCGATGATAGGGTGATGAATTTAATGCTTTAGGCAGAGTGTTGTGCAAGTAAAGTGCTTTGCTAAGTTCCTCAATATCACGTAACAAATGTCCACTGCTAAAATCTCCACCATAATTCTTCCAGGATTCGACTTCAGATGACATCCTCTTTAATCCCAAATCAAAATCTTTAAGCACCAATTATATAAAACAGTCAGAAATTGGAAATGATCTGTAGAATTAATTGTTAATGGACAAACCTGAAACCACCATAAGAAAATGAAAAATGAATTATTCTAATTTAGCAATGAAATCCAGATAGCAGTTAAAGTAGGCTTTTTGAATTCTTCTCTTTCTACTTTCTTTTGCTGGGAACCTTTAATTTCCAAGTAACGGAGAATGTATAAATGATTTTTCAAAGAAAATCAGTACATTTCTTACCTTTTTTTTTTCTTCCCAAGCCAAGTGATTTTTTTCCCCTCTTCCTCTTCTTATCTCTTTAGATAATAGGGTCGATTCTCATAGTCACGGGAATTGAAAATTTTAAGTCAAAATCCCTCAGTCATTGCTTCGTTATTTTTTTTTTTTTTTTTGTCCAATAAACCAAAGAGTTCAATAACCACACAAAGTCAAGAAATCTTCGCCCATTTTCTAGGATTAAAACCACACATACAGAGGAATGCGCAAAACGCGTAACAACAGATATATACAAGCACGTATAACAAGTACCATTACAGAAACACGAAGAATTAGTCAATCATGCAACTTTCTTGAAACTTACAAGAAATCTGCAAATTCAATCAGCGAAGTCGAAGTTTGCTACTGCCGGTACGTTATCGGGATCGCGTTCTCGACACGGTTGAACCACCTCTGGATTGCAGGGGAGGTTTTTCAAACTAAACTTGATCAATTAACCTTTTTAAATTTTTGTTAAAAGTCAATTTTACCATTATTTATTGCAAAATAAGTCCTT